>OY720685.1:45808607-46083607 GCA_963170755.1 Amphimallon solstitiale
TGGCAATAGGTTATATGGTGCGTGATATATTCCATATGACACAAGTGGATTTTGCAAACTGGGCACTGCATAAGTTCTGGAATTGCATACAAAACAACAAGAAAATAACATAACAATGGAATGCCTAAAATTTTAGCTCCATAGAATATATCAGTAAATATAAGATATACATTAATCAAAAATTATTTTCAAAATGCTAAACTGGATACTGTAATAAAAAATAAATAATATTTAATCATCAACTCAAACTAAATTTACTTAATAACTATCGTATAATTTTTTTTAGCAACAACTACATTCTAATATTCAGAATTGATATTTATCATACCTTCAATTGAAAAGTCTCCAGGTGGATTCTCATGGCAAATTGTTTTATGCTGAGCCAAATACGATTTCGAGTTGAATCCAAGGCAGCAAAATGTGCAACCAAATACATCCTTATCGATCTGTTCTCTAGTTGGAAAGAAATCCACTTCAATATTTTTATTCAAGCTATCTTCATATTCCTCACCAATATACAAAAGTAATTCTTCACCTGTTTGAATTTGACGAGTGCTTCGATAATATAGATAATTTTCACATTCAAAAACAATTAGATTTCCTTGAGAAGTATTCCTAGCAGGGTTGACATACTGCATCCAATTTAAACGCTTCGATCTATCATTATCAACAACAAACTTTCTTTGTTTAATTCTCCAAACACATTCTGTTCTACAAAGTCCAGTAAAAGGACCAAATTGTACGCCTCCAGGTATAACTTTTAAAGCGAATATTCCAAACTGTCCAGACAAATGCTGAATTTCTAAAATATCATTTGGTAATTCTTCTTGTGTTCTGTTATCTGAATTATCCGGGGCATTTCTGTTTAAAATATGCACAAGCATTCCACACTGGATGCAATAATCATTGTAATATGCCTGACAGTTTTCACAATCTGTTGACCAAATTTGTTAAGATTAGTAACCTTTAAAAGTACACTTGATTATATGGTAATTTTTCAATTGAATACTGAATAATGAAGAAGTCATTTGATACTGATTATTATTACAATTGATAATTAAACTAAAATAAACCTTACGTATATAGTTTTTAAAATAAAAAATGTTCAGGGTGATCATTAGTACACAATGAGAAAGATGTTATAAGATAATAACACCATTGGAACAGTAAATTGCAGTTTACCTCCATTATTATTAGTTACCACAATAAATTGCAACAGCAATTGTGATAGTTGAATCACAGTATAGAGCTATATACTGTGGTTGAATTATGCATTTATACTTACATAGAGTTGTATGGTCTGATTCAATTTTTATATCAGCACTGATTCCTTCTTCAATTTTAACATTGTCGTTTATATTATACCGAACTTCTGATGAAGATAATTCTGTTTTGATATTATTTCCATTTTCTTTTATTTTTTCTTGTAATTCAACATTATCCACACAAAAAATTGTTTCAAAACCACAAACTCTATTAACGACGAAATCGTCTTTTTCACATTGTTCTTCCTTTACACTAGGTACATTTTCCGAATGCAGTAAGTTTTCCATATTGCATTTTTTAACTTGCTCAGCCATTGCTAATTTATTATTTGCCCACCACAAAAGGTTATATCGTACAATAGGCGTTTTCGGAAAATGTATAACATTAACCTGACCCGGTCAGAAAGTACCTCACAGGTTCACAAATTTTACCGGGTTATTTAAAACATTTCCGAACGCACTTTGCGGTCATGTGTACATAAAAACCTATATTCGTAGCTTAGATTCTGTACCAGCTAAACGAAATAATAAATTAATACCACAGTGAATATTCCAACTCCAGATACTCGTAAAATAGTTTTATTAGCAAGTTTGTTTGTACTTGACTCTCACGATGATACTATAATCTGTATAAAACTCAACGCAAAGAGGAATAAATAGGGAGTTCGCATTAAAAACTGTAAAGTAGTTGTCGCAAAATACAATTTATCAAGGCTTTTTTTTAAAATTTGTTTCCTATAAAAGTAAATAAAAGAGTTTTGTGTATTGACACTAACGCTTTGTAAGGTTATATCCGGAGAGGGGGTAAAACAACCTACACTACCCTACTCACTTACCAGGGTTATGAAAACCGAACCGGGTTGTTGAACCCGGTTACTTTTTCGATTTTACGAAAACGGTTGTTTTTACCCGACTGAATTAACGAACGCATTTTTGCTAACCGTGTTGTAACCCGAATGCCCGGGTTTAATTTCCGAAAACGCCTATAGATATGATACAATCACGACAATGGATAATGGTCATAGTCATAATACACACATGAGGCGTTTTCGGAAAATGTATAGCATTAACCTGACCCGGTTAGAAAGTACCTAACAGGTTCAGTAACTAAATTTTTCATTTAACCGGGTAAAGTTACTGAACCTGTTAGGTACTTTCTAACCGGGTCAGGTTAATGCTATACATTTTCCGAAAACGCCTAAGGAAAACTTCGCTCCAACATTGTGAAATAAAACATATGGTGCTATGCCGTGTTATTGGTGCATTGTCCAAACTGCGCATGCGTTACAAATAATTTTTCAAATTTAGGTCTGTTTGTTTATCACATAGATTCATTACATTCATTACTATAAATATTTAATTATTGTTTGTACATCGTCAAACAAGTATAAATAGTTTAAAAATCGAGAAACCTCTTTATAATTAATAATTGTGCCTTTTCAAAAGTGGGAAAATAATTTAATTTCCCGTAATGAATGAAGAAATATCGTCCTGGCATCATGTGCAAATCACAGACAAACAAACGTGTGTGGAATTGTGGTTATGTTATCGTAAATATTGTAAATTAATTAAGTAAAACCCGCAATCAGTTCAATTGCATTGCAACTGTGTTTCTTTGAATATATTATAATGGGATATCGTGAACAGAAAGAAAAAGACCTCTATAGGTCATGTACAAAAATTTGTGATATAATAACAACACCTAAATTATTCAACTCAACATACAAGAATAATAATGAATTAGATATTGTGGTATTCTTGTATTCTAGAATTACTCTCATCTATATCGGAGCAAAGTACAGAAAGAACACAGTAAATTTTACATGAATTAGGTAATTATATTATTATGTTACATATTAAAATATTTGAATTGCTCATAATAAAAAGGCTTCTATTAAACCTCTTAGAAGAGACACATACCAATCTTTTTGCCACAACCTTCTAATTTTTTTGATATATATCTAATAGAACATACATGTGTTCATAGAAAGTTGAAGAATTTTGACATGTCCACCACGGAATCCACAGATCCCATGTGATATGAGATATTAATATGCCGAGATTGGGTATTTTGAGAAGAGATTGGGCCGATTATTGGATTTTATGCTATGATGCATCACTGATTGTGATGATGATGTCTTATTTATAAGATAGTGAAGTGTTTTTTTCTAATTTGTACTTTGCTAAATATGTATCGTAATATCTGTCACTAAATTGTAATCAAGCACAAAGAATGTATTTTATATTTAAATTTCCACTAAAATATGTTTTAGTTTAAAACAACTTGTAGATGGTACAGTATAAAGATAATATTCATTTTGGATTTTGCCAAAACAATGTGTGATGAGTTCTTCTGAACTTTTCCCAACATTGTGGAAGTAAATAGTGCAGTGTTATGAACAGCAAGATAGGCACGGCATCAAACAGTATTCCTGTTTTTATATTGTTACATTCTCCAAATCTTTTTTATCATTTTATAAATTTGTATGTATCTATTAATTTATACAAATATTTATATATTATAATAATTTTTGTTTTGTTTGAATTCCAAGAAAGTATATACAAAATAGATTTCCGAACATAAATAAAATAAAATTAAATTTTTACTTCGTAAGTAGAAATTGAACTTTGCTCATTGATGTAATTATTGAATCAAATACAACATCAACATACTTTTTTTACAAGCAATAATATAAATTATTTGCAAGTCTCATTTCTACTCATCTCAGTTTATGAGACATAGACATAAAGAAAAATGTATTGATTACGAATATGCTATTACAGACACTAAAGAATTTCAAGTGTATCAGAGTTGGTAAATGTTTGTTCATATTCTTTGCTACCATTTGGGCGTAAATAACACTATCACGTTTTTATTTTCGTGAATGGCTTAATCATTCTAGATTTTAAAAAAAAGTTATCAACAATAAAAATTATATTCAATCACAAAAATGTAATGGTGATTAATTCCACGACTTTTGCTAAAACATTCATGTTTCAGTGTATATCTCGACACAGAATTAAATACAGGAATTTAATTAGTTTTGTACATTGTTGATTATGCGACATTATATTGAATAATGTACGTAGACAAATATAAAATAGATGTTGTTTTATTCTGACGTATAGCCAAAATATTAAATACAGTAATTTTATTTGCATTCTTAAGCTTAAAAATACAAGCAAAAGTATATGTTGAAATATAATACAATCTGACATAAAACATACCTGAATATACTCGTTTGTGTATATAAAACATTAATTCATGTGTTTTCTGTAAGTCAAAACAAGCAGTATTTATATTCAATAATTGCATACACATCAAGAAGCACACACTCATAATGTACACAAGATTTTCTGTTCAAAATCTTTTCAATAAGACGAAATGAAACGATCGGTATTTACATTTAATAATATAATTTCACATATACCAATAAACAAGTACAAATCAATGTATTAGTTATAAGTTCACAAGTTTTTCTGTTCAAAATCTTTTCTGTTAGTCGAAATGGAAGGACCGGTATTTACATTTAATAATATAATTTCACATATTCCAGTAAGCACGTAAAAATCAACGCAGAAGTTATAACTTCACAAGTTTTTCTTTTAATAATTCACTGGAATCAGCCTTCATATCGTTTATTTATTCTACCTCGTATTTTCTGAGTAATTCTACAAATTCACCGATGAAGTAAACTTGCACAAAACTGAATTCAATAAAAAACAACTTTGCGTATGCTTTCAGTAATATCATAGATATAGATGTCAATTTAAATCAGAGGTTATTGTAGTATTTGTTAGCTTTATTGTTATCATTTAATAAAACGTTACAAAGTAAGAATATACATTAATATATATATATAAATTGTTTGTGCACAAGAGCACCGTGCTTATATATCTATATCTACGATACATGTATGTGTATATATAACCAAGATATCTGTATGTCGGTAATATAGTGTGTTACATATACTACATCTCCTTTTCTTTTATTTTTTAATACATTTTATAATCATGAAATCTTTGAGGAATTGTTACATTCCTTTTGGGTCTGACATTACCATTATTAGGTTGAGCAAGATCACTAGTTTCTTGTTTTGGAGTTTCGTTTGTATTAGTAATGTTATCGTCCTGTCTTAGAGAGTCATTACTGTCAAGATTACTGTTGTCTTGTCTCATAAAGTCATTAGTGTCATGATTACTGTTCGTGTCTTGTTTTGAAACATATTTGTTAACATTTTTGTTATCATTGTTTATAGTCTGAGTGGGATTATGGATATTGGAGAACTGTTGTGTGTAGGACGGTCTTAGGTGATATCTGTTTCGACGAAAAGTATAACCATTCTTTTCAACCAAGTATGATCGCGGTGTTTCATGTGTTCCTATTATCTTACCCTTTTCCCAAAGTCTTCCATTCTTTATAGTCACCGGCTGTCCTGGCCTTAAGGTGGTCAATTTTCTTGCATTCCTATTGTAATATTCTTCTTGTCTCTTTTTTTCTAATGCTTTCCTTTCTTTTACATTTCTTTCAATTTTCGGTTTAAGCAACTTTGCTGTAATCGGTATCTTCGTTCTTAATGTTCTATTGAGCATTAACTGTGCTGGTGACTTGTTTATGGTTTTTAATGGCGAATTCCGATATTCCATTAACATTGTATATATGTCATCCCTTAATTCGAATGCCTTCCGCAACATATTCTTAACGATCTGCACTCCTCGTTCTGCAAGACCATTAGATTTAGGATAGTGCGGACTACTCGTAGTTAATATTATGTCCCACTCTTTTGCAAATGTTTTGAAGTTTTCGCTGTTATAGGGCATATTATCAGAAATCAACTCTTGCGGTATTCCATTTCTTGAAAACATTTCTTTTAGCTGAGTAATTATACCATAGGCAGTTTTACTTTTAAGTTCTTTTACTTCAATCCAATTAGAATAATAGTCAATAACAAGTAAATAACTTACTCCATTGAATTCCAAAACGTCGGACGCCACCTTTTCCCAAGCTCTGTTTGGTACTGAATGCGAGATCATCGGTTCTTTCTGATTACTGCATCGGTATTTCTCACACACTTCACACTCTCGAACTACTTTTTCGATATCGTCACCAATGTTAGGCCAATAAATAAGCTGTCGTGCCTTCGATTTCATTTTTTCTATCCCTTGATGTCCTTCATGTAAATCATGAACAATCTTGGATCGTAGTTTCTGGGGAATAACTAACTTGTCACCAATAAATAACATACCATCAGCCACAGACATTTGGAATCAAGATTTATGTGTAATTAGTTAGAATGTACCTGATGATGAAAACTGTCGCAGGACATGAAAGTATGCCCAGGCTCAAAATAGTTGAGCACAATTTCATTGGCAGATATTTCATTCGAATTTATGATATATACAAGGCATGAATACAACGCCCAACTTTTATTTTGACCCGAACAGTTGTCTAGCCAAAGGGTAATTTTTGACGCATCACGATTAGTTAAAAAAAAGTAATAAAAAGCACTGATTATATCTTCTTTCTTACGGCCCGTGACCGCTTCATGCCACAACACTGCTAAAGGTGTTAAGTTTTGAATCTTTCCAACGGGTACAAACGACTCGTTAAAAGCGATGAGTCTTGGAGTAAATACAGCCGCCTTAAATGCGTCCATTCTAGGAATCATAATAACTTTTTCTAAATCGGCAGAAAAAACAACATCTCTTTCATCCTTATTTTTACAGTCCCGATCTTCTCTGTATTTTTCTCTGGCTTCGTTTGCTTTCTTAATATGAGTGTCCCATACATTACAATTGTCGCAGTCAGCCGCCAAATTGTCTTTACTGTGATCAGGATTATGCAGACTAAAAAATTCGCAAGACTCACATTGCTCGTGCCCTAGCTTAGTGAACGAAATATTCATTTGAGCTACAATGCTTCTGTATAAATCGTATGAGCACTTTAAATTGGGATGTTTTACAATCAAGTCTTTATGCATTGAAGAAATTGTTATATCGCTCGGCAAATAACGTTTATTCGGGGCGTGCTCTCTTCTGTAGTGTGATACACAGGGATGAAAACTTTCGATATGTGTGCGAACGATTTCTCTATCCGTTTTTGGTTTCTCATGCCTGCCCCTGCCATCAGGCTTTGGTGAATGGTTGGGCTGGGTAAGCACGTCATGAACTACCGTGTTGTTATTTTTGGAGAAACCCAATGTTGTTAAAAAGAAGGTTTTGCACACCGATTCTCGAATACTTCCATTTTTTAAATAATACTCAAAGGTATTTTGTCTTGCAGAGTCCTCAGCCCCTCTGCGACGTTTAATCGACTTCCTTAGCGTGTTATTTTGAATAAACACCCTCCTCGCAATGTAATTTAAATTCCAAAACCCCCGGTTAATTACAATTCGTTCTTCTTCTGTGAAGAAATTTGTACATTTTTTTCTACATTTTTCAGTGCAAGGTGGATGGACATTGTGACCCAATGCTTGCCTTTCTCTTTTTTGTTGCTTCCTTGTGCTTAAAGAAGATTTATATCTTTTCCTCTTCCGTTCCGTACCCTTTTTTGTTAAACTTTGTTCTAAATCTTCACAAACTAATTCTTCCTCCGAGATTTCTTCTAGTTCTCCAACTGCATTTACTTGTTCTCTGACTGTTTCTTCTTGTCCTTCAACTGGTTGTTCTTCTTCTCCAACTGTATCTTCTTGTTCTCCAACTGTTTCTTCTTGTTCTTCACATACTATCTCTTGTTCTTGTTGTCCAGCCGCTTCCTCTATTTGCCCTCCAATGTCGATGATTATATTATCCTCCATGCCATTCTGTTCTAAGATAATTATTGGGGTGTTTTCGATGTCAATTAAATTCGGGAAATTATGATCACCGCCATCGCTATTATTGATGACTTCATATTCATCACAAGCGGCTTTTGTGGCTTCAGATGTATTTTCAACAAGTATATTACTAGCAGCAGTAATACCACCAACCACATCTTGGTTATGTTGTGCAAGTTCCAAAATTTTTCGTGTTCTGTTCATTATGAATCTAATAAACAATATTATTGTAAACTGTGTGCTGGACATGGATTCAATCATTTTACTTACCTTATTATTGTAATTTCTCAACACTGAATTCACACAGAAAACACGAAACTATGCATTGATGTAACAACATACAACTACACTAAAACGTCGATGAATAATAAGCTAAAAGGCCTTGTATCCATCTAATTTTGTACATAAGGCATTTTAGCTTCTGAGTTGATACTTAAGGTATTTTTGCCTATGGGAATAATGACGCGGTGGAGATACGTAGATTTTGTTTGTTCGTTATTTTACGTTTAAAATGGTTTTTAAGGTATTTTAGCCTAGCAATATTATACATTGATAACCTCTTTAGCGTTTGGAACATCTAACTCATTTTGGCAGAAAAATGGAGTTAAGGGGGCGTTTGAATCATAGAATACAATATAAATTTACAATTATGCAAATGTCGGTTATAAAATCATTAAGTGCTTATTTTATTGTATGTAATAAGCCATAATATCCTCCTACGTATGGTATAGGGGTTTAATTTACACAAATTCTTTTTATAAAAAAAATATTTCAATTTTATCAAAAGAACCCCTTAACCCTATGACGCGTGTTTCGTAGAAGAGAAATATAACAGAAATTTTGACAATGATGTATTAGTTTGGTTTATTTGCATATTTAAAATAATTGGTAAAGAACGGCCATATTTGTATTTTGTACCTTGCAGGATTCCCTAAGAGAGGGCGCGGATTCAAAAATACTGTACTGTGACTGGTTATCTCAGGAAATTAACAGATAATCATAAATATCCAAGTTATTTAAAATGATTTAATAGTGACCGTATACCTATTTGTTATTTCAAACAAATTCTGCCAATTCAATTATTTGTATATTTGAGATGATGAGTTCTGATACAGAGCGCGACATCTTTAGGACTAAAATGTTGTTATTTTTTGACAGTAACGAAATTACTAATGTTTTCTATGATTCAAACGCCCCCTTAAGGCCTTTTTTCTTAGGACGGCAGATGAGCCCATAAGATAGGCTTTATTGTAGCCCTTCAGTTTTAGTTCATTTAAGGAAAATAGAGGACGCTACGATTTAGAATTTACCATTATTTTATATTTGAACCACATGTTTGCTGGAAAAATGAAATTAAGATTTGTTATAAGTTACCTTTTAAGTTTAACTAACCGACACCAGATGACGATATTGGGGAACTTCAATTAAGATCTATTTTCTATTTTTAATATTTAACAAGAATACAATCTCCTTATTCATCTCATCCCAAACATATTTAGCGTTGAGTTGACGACAAAAAACCAATTCACTTTTGTTAGTGAACGACAAAAAACATATACATATGTAAACACACCATAGTTATCAATATAAATTACGAATTCTTGAATTTCAGATGAAAGAAATTCAAACATTATTTTCGGTTTTCCGAGTGAGATTTTATATTCGAAAATAAACCAAATAGAGTATATCTGTGTACCCATCAATCATCATGATCGTAGTTACAAACACTTTCCAATAAGAAAAGCTTAGAAAAGTACCTAGTTGACATAAATCCGATAACAATTTTAATTGCATGGGTACATTTGTTTTGGCACGCTGTAAAATTTTATGTTCACCTCCGGCACGGATTAAATCATTTTTTTTGTTAAAATATGTTTAATTAATTTACACTCTATACGATTGGAGTAATGACTTGTTAATTTAGCACTCTTTAAATCAATTTTGCCCTATGTACAAAAAAGCAGTATGCCTATGTTTTTTCTTAGTTATGAGGATCGTCATTTTACTTTTAACGCTGAGTCAGTTTACAATAAAACATTTACATGCCAGAAGTAAATTGAATATAAAATAAATCCCAGTATTAGAATATTAAGAATCATTTTCATACGTTGCCCTATAAATTGCTTAATGGTATCACCATCTACAATCTCGCTTTGAATGAAGCATAAAAAGAGCCCGGAATGATTTCACTGAAGTCCGTCGATCATAATCACAATTTCTTAGATTATTCTGAATCTGTAATTATTGTCTTTCACTGAAACATAATAATGTTATTCGGTTACCTATTTAGCAGATTATAACAAAAAATGTTTACATCAACTTAGTAGCTTTATTAGACATTCATATCACAGAATTTTTGTTATATGAAAATGAGGCAATATCCCTATTACTGATGATCGAGTCGAGGTTTTACATCAAGTGTCCAAATGATTGCCGTCAAAGAGTGTGTCGAAGTGCCGGTGAAAGATTTGCACCTCATTTATTTAAGAGTTTTCGAAATAATTTATTAAATGGCGGTTATGTATAGGTAATAAAATTATTTCTTTCAGTGACATAAACGAGTAGTAGTATAGTAGTATAGTATTGATCAAAAAAACAAGAAGAGCAGAGCACTAACAAAAGTAACAAATGCGCATATACCACCCAGTTCCTTTCAAAAAGTGAGTGTAAAATTCTCTGTTCAAGTTTTTAGTCAGATGATGGTCGCAGCTATAAGAGTTTTCAGTTCTTTAGTAATTTAGGATTATCAATTTCAAACACTAATTCCTTGCAATTTATTTCTCAAAAGTAGGCGGAATTATTATTACTTCAGCCAGATAAATTATTTGACAGTTACAGAACATATTACTTAAGACGTCATCGCTCTTCAACGTCGTTTCAATAATTTCAATTATTTAAAATGAGAACCGACTCTCAAAGCGAAAAGGTGGATATGATTTTAGTAATTGGAGAGTTTGACGAAAATTACTTGCTAGCATCAAGAGTTTATGCTTAAAAATATCCTAACACGCGTCATCGCCCAGACAGGCGGTCATTAGAAAGTTTATTGCAAGTGTTATCAGAAACCAGAAAGGCAAAGACCAATTATGGGAAATGAAGAAAATGATTTTGTTGTTATCGAATCTCTTGTAGAAAAGCTGCATACAAGTCAGCGAAAAATAAGTGAAGCCAGTGGAATAATTAAGCAGGCGGAGCGTCGGAAAAATTATAAAAAGGCACAGCTTTTTCCCGTATTGTATTCAATTACACCAAGCACTTTTGGAAGTAGATTACGATCGTCAACTTGTATTTTGTTTATGGGTTCTAGAGAAGTTTAATAAAGATGAATTTCTTTTGGATTTTGTACTTTTTACGGACGAGTCATCATTCCACAATAACGGATTAGTTAATAGACATAATTTTCACCACTACAGTGACGAAAATTCCCATTTTTTTAGAACTCTCGAAGGCAACACAGATGTTGTGTCAATGTGTAGGGTGGAATAATTGGAACGCTAGTGATACGTTCTTTTTCGATGGTAACTAACAAAGAATGTGGTTACAACTAGACGGTGCACCAGCGCATTTTCAAGTAAATGTTAGAAATGAATTGGATAGGCAATATCCCAATAGGTGGACAGGACGCGGCGGTCCACTCAATTGGCCAGCAAATTCTCCAGACCTAACGACTTCTGTTTTTTTTATGGAAATATTTCAAAAATATTGTCTATGATACACCTCCAACTACACCAGACGATATGAGAGACAGAATAAGAATAGCGTTTCGTTCTTTAACACCAAGTATTTTAACAAGAGTTAAACAGTCCTTTCAAGAGAAAATTCGTTTATGTATTGAAGAATAAGGACATCATTTTGAGCACTTGTTAAAACATTAGTTTTCTTTTACTACTTAAGTTTGTTATTTGTTTAATAAAGTATGTATTTGTTGTTTACCTAGTTATGACGCTTTTTAATTATTGTGAAACAAAACCAATCAAACCGTTAGGTTAATAAATATTAGCCATTTAAAAAATTAATTGCACGAAACTAAAGGCTGTATTACACTTACCAAGTTCTTGATCAAGTTACTATTGACCTTGACTGTTTTACACCTATCAATTTCTTGGCCAAGTTTTTAGATGAATTAGCAGTACCAATAGTGCAAAAGTACGAAACAAAAAAATTAATAAAGTTACCGAAGATTTGCGTTTGATATTGAATGTAAAAATAACTGCACAAGAGATGCAAAAGAAAATAAATAATTTACGCATACAATTCTTTCAAGAAGTATCAAGTTAACATGTCATTTTTAACAATTTTCTAAAATGGAATTTGTATTTACATTTTAGGCAGTTGGCAAAAAAGTTTATAACATGAATATTACTAGAAATCACTAAAAACTTGATCAAGTTGAGAAGAAAAATAGAACATGTTCTAAGCCACCAAGTTCTTGGCCAAGAAATTGACCAAGTCGACTTGACAAGTGTAATACACGACTTGTCGTCAATTTTAACTTGATCAAGTTCTTGGCCAATAACTTGGTAAATGTAATACAGCCTTAAAGTTTGAAATTGAAAATCCTAAATTACTAATATAGTTTTTAGTAATAATAGTAAATAATGTATCTGTTTGAAGTAATAATAATAATATTGTTTTTAAACACTCTGTATAATTTTTAGATTTCAACTTTAACTTATCTTAGAGTCTGATGCTTTGAGTAAACAATAAATACAATTTAAAATAATTCGCTCAAATATATGTATAAGACAGAAATAGTTAAATGTCTCTGTTAAGTTATGTATAGGGAGTATAACAGTAAGCAGCCTTCATTTAGCCTAGAGTATCAAAATATGCTATAATATACAAGTGTTCCATTTAAATTTTCATAACTTTGGTACGCAACATTTTATTGAATCACTCTGTATATTTCAAAACAATTTTAAAACGTGGCCGTAATGTGGCAAAGTGTTAAAACATTTTGCCACTTTTCGTATATATAAACCGACGAAAATGTGGTGCGCCAGCCTGTATATTATCTATGCTATACCTATATAAGTGTTTACATTAGGATATTTTCCAGTTTGTTCACTAAAATTAATCGTCTTCCTAGATTGTATTTTTATAATAATATTCCCCCAAAAATTAATCTTACTCAAAGAAGGAGCTCTTGGAATTTATAGTCAATAAATCATATAAATAGAAAAAAAAAGTACGCAAGGTAACTTTGTGAGCATAGTTGATGTAACAGTTTTTTGTGCAGAAATGATTGCAAGCAACTATAGACCTTAAGTCTTATGATCATATGGGTAGAAATTAGGTATATGAAATTTTCTATTTTTCCTATATTTAGTAAAAATGGTTTTGTCAATTATTAGACAAAAATAATTATAATATTTTCAAATAACAGAAAAAAATATATGTAAACTAATTTATTCAGTACCGAAATAAATTACCTAAAATAATAATTTCTTTAGAAACGTCATCTGTCGTTAACTAGAATACCAATTGTAGGTTTCAATCTCTTAAATTACAACTAAACTGCAGATTATATAAATTTATCAAATATTCAGCGCCTCTGGTGGTAGTAACCCGGCGACGGTGGCGTAGCCTGGTGTTCGTAACCATTTTAGGGCTACAAAAATTTGTTAATCATGGGCCATCTGCTGTGCTGTTATGTTTTACCACAGATTAGAATCAGATGGCGCAGTCAAGCCAAAATTTTTATCCGCGGTTTGTGTTGCGTGAAGGCCGATATAGAAGGCGCTGGCATCAAAAAATTACAGTTTTCAATAACACTAAGCAAATAGCGGGCGATTCAAAATGTATTTGGTAGCGGGAAATTCAAAATTAAGTTTATTAAAAATTAGGGTTTAATACCGCGAGATCAAAAATATATTGATAAAGGTTTGCCATGGAATGTAAAAATCTGTCTTAAGTTATATCATTAAGTGTCATACTGTCATTAATATTTGTTATTATAAGAGAAAATATAATGACAAATATGGACAATATGACAATGATATAACTTAAGACAGACGTTTTACATTACATGACAAACCTTCATCAATATAATTTTTGATCTCGCGATACATGATTATAACACTGTAATTAAATTGCATACTATTTACTAGTTCTCGTAGTAATGAGGAATCATTTCTAAGGAAAACAGTATACAGTACGATATTCAATGACAATGCTGTAACCACACAATAACGTTTTAAAGAAAAGAATTACTTAAATAATTACACTTTAATATTGCTACGTAGAAAAGGTACAAAGTACATTTATGAATATTAATAACTAACATCTAACACGTATGTTTTAGTTAAATTACCAGTACAAAAATAAAGTAACGAAGAATAGCATAATCTACCAAAAGTAGAATATTCGACTTACAAACATATTTTTAACATTAAGATAGAATTTCTGTTGAAAAAGCACAAGTACCTACTCAAAATACTACAAAGTAGAAAAGGTATACATTTATGATTACTATTGAAAAATTATAACTAACATCCAACATGTGTTTTAGTTAAATTACCAGTACAAAAATAAATTAACGAACAATAGCATAATCTACCAAAAGTAGAACAAATATATTTTTATTAATAGAATAAAACACCTTTTTCACAAAAAATAGTTTAATAACTAGATGTCACATTTTGTGTGCACTGCACACATCGTCAGTAATAACAGTTACTACTGACGATGTGTGCAGTGCACATGAAATGTGATATCTAGTTATTAAACTATATTTTGTGAAAAAGGTGTTTTATTGTATTACTATTTCTATATTTCACAAGTGTCCAATATATATTACTACAAAGATAGTTTTAACAATAAGATAGAATTGCTGTTGAAAAGTACAAGTACCTACTCAAAATACTACAAAGTAGGTAATTAAACCCGATAGATACACAATGACTTAAGCCCATGTTTACTACCACCATTTACAAAATCTTGTATTACATAAATGATGCACATAAAATAAGGTGACATAAATAAAAATATGGATACATAAGATACCTAACAAATTTAGTAGACGTCTTTTCATCAATATATAATTAAAAGAGTGACAATTAGGGCTTAAAAACTAAATAATGTTAATTACATGACTATAGAACAAAACAAAAAATTAAACCTGCAATAACTAACACCAAATTGGTTAATTTATTGTTGTCGTAAAACAAATGAGACTTCCAATGATATGGCTGCCTTAAGCTCCATGGGTGGCCTCATGGGATGGAGTGTCGGCACTGCATTTCTGTTGAGGTGTACTGAATGAGGGTGTGCATAGTATGTTGTGTCAAAATGTAGGCTGCAAAGTTTCTTATTACATGTTGTACTGGCATCTAGCACAGGTTTCATGCCCATTTGCTGTTGCCAAGTTTCGCTCCTGAATAATAAAATATAATAATTACAACTGTATACTAACAAATATCAACGATAGTATAAAGGCACATTTTCATTATAGGAAACTGCACAGGAAAATCATTAAGAAAAACCATAAATGCTTCTGTACCAAGAAATCTGAAGTTTCTATTAACACTGCTAAACATGGATTGATTGCTTGTGAAAAAACATAATATAGAAACTTAAAAACAAGTAGTAAGTTTTTCATGTAGTTTAAAGGCTTTCTTATACACCCATAGGGTTAAACTGCAGTTGAGGTGTCGGGCGACTAATGTACCTTATAGAGAACCTCTAATTGAACACCTTTTTCTTATAAAATTATCAATGCAAACATAGAGAAATGGAGATAAAAAATAAATTAGGTACTGACCAAGTCAATTTTGCAGGTTACATCTCATGTAAGGTATCCCATATAGATCATTGAAATCATGAAAATCACTATAATTGATGTTTATTTCACATAATCACACACAATTTAGGTCAATTTGTATGTTTTCTTATGACTTCTGCGATTTTAAAAGCACCATCAAATGTCAAGGAAAACAGCTGATATCATGTGATCTCGTATTTACAATTTTGCTAAAATTCAATCAATGAACGTGGAAATCAAAGGTAATTGTTGTGTTGTGAGCTTAAATAAACATCATTTATTGCGATTTTCATTATATCAATGCTCTATATGGGATATCTCACATGGGCTGTAACCTGCAAGATTAACTCGGTGAGTACCTAATTTATTTTTTATCTCCATTTCCCTACATTTGCATTGATAATTTTGTAAGAAAAAGTTGTTCAATTAGAGGTCCTCTATAATGTATACTAATCATTTTGTCAAAAATCGCCTGACATCTCAACTACAATTATTCTCACTTATATTATACTCCTAATAATTGCAAACTTTAATTGGTGTAATCGGAAACCAACAAAATCCTTGCTACAACCAGGTGGTCCTTGTTGCACTTAGAATCAGAACTACAAACAAAAAATCTCCAGCTCACCTTCGGGTTATATGTCAACTATTAGTGCCATTAGTTACTTGTTCGCATTCTCGGAAAATATGCATCGCTCTTGCTTGTACGCAGCACATACAATTGATACAATGCACCAGCTTCTATCCATATTTTAAGTCTAAAAATGCATTATGTCAACTTAATAAAATTATCATATTACTCTTTACAGAACTTACGGTACGATTATAACACCACTAACTAAGTAGTGAGTAGTAATAAGAAAAATAATGTTTAGCAACACACACAAAATTTGTTGGTTAACGGCCTGTACGCGCTTGCATAAAACAGCACAGTAGTAGCGACATCTCAATTATTCGGTTAAAGTCATGATTCAAATTTACTTCTAGGTCTCTTGTTTCTAACACCGTGGCGCCCCCTAGGTGCGCCTGCATTAGGTAGATTAAGCGGCAAAACCCCTCATTTAAGTGAACCATCCGATAATCCGTGTGTTTTACCCAGAGATAAACTAATACTTAATTGGTTTTACCGACTTGCTTCTTTTTAGTTGACATAGAATTACCACTTATTTGCTGATGACACAATAATTTATTTAGCTGGAAAAAACTTCAATGAAATACTTAAAAAAAATGAATATTGATCTTCAAAATTTACAAAATTGGTTAGAAACTAACAAACTAAAACTAAATTTAGAAAAAACCAAGGCTATGGTATTAAATGAAGGCAAGATTGAAAATAAAAACGGTAATTTGAAACTGGGAAACGCAGAGCTTGGATGGGTGGAGAGGGTAAAATATTTTTTGATTTGGGTGTGATTATTGACAAGAAATTAAAATTTAGCGACCATGTAGAGTATATAAGTAAGAAAATAGGAGTGCTAAACCGATGCAGCAAGTTCTTAAGTGAATATACAAGGAAAATGGTTTATAATACGATAGTGCTTCCTCATTTTTATTTTGCTGGAATAATACTCTTTTTGGTTAGCTCAAAAGATATAAATAGATTGCAATTATTGCAAAACCGGGCAA
Source organism: Amphimallon solstitiale (assembly GCA_963170755.1). Classification (NCBI taxonomy): domain Eukaryota; kingdom Metazoa; phylum Arthropoda; class Insecta; order Coleoptera; family Scarabaeidae; genus Amphimallon; species Amphimallon solstitiale. The sequence goes on from OY720685.1 coordinate 45,826,076, forward strand.
TGAGAGTAATATTACAGGTGGAGAGATATACAAGCATACAGTGGATGCTAAGTAGGTTGCAGTGGTTGGGAGTAAAAGCTATGGTAGAAATTTCTGTGTTACCTAATTTTCATACATAGGATAATATTAACAGACTATTTTAAGAATATGTAGTGCAATTTAAAGACATACACGAATATGACACAAGAAATAAAAACGATATTATTTTAGAAGAGAAGGAATCTAGACAGGGACTAAACAATGTAGTTTTTAAGGGAACTGTGGTTTATAACAAATTACCAAAATCAATTAAAGATATTTTAGAGATAGATAAATTTAAGCATAAGTTAATAGAACTATATCGAAATAATGAAGTACAATAGTATGAAAATGGTTTTGGTGTTTCAGGGATAAGTTGTCATTATTAGATTAGATTTGGTGTTGAATGTTATGAGCTTAAGAAGAATGAATAAATACATATGTTATGTTATAAGTTATAATTAATAGGATATAGAAAGGATTGTAGTTATATAGCAATGTAAAAAATGCTAAATAAAGTTATTATTATAAAAGTAATTTCAGATTTTCTGTTTCTTATTTGTCCGACAATGGCAGCTTTCTATGGGCAATATCTAGCCATCCACTTGTTGGAAAGAGAAGAAAGAAAAAGAGAAATTCGCAGGCTAAGGATACAAAGACAAGGATTAAGGGACACTTTGAACCCATTTTCAATAACAGACAAGGAGTTCATTAGAAATTTATGTTTGACAAAAGCAGTCGCAAGAAATCTGATTAATAATATCGATATCATATTTAATCAAAGGCATGTTGCTACAGCTCTCGACAAATAAAATAGGACACATCTTATTGCGACTTTAGCTTAATTTTATTTGTGTGAGTAAGTCTTTTACTAAAACAATTAATGTTATGAAATGCCTTGCATATATTATAAATGTCAAATATTTTCAACAATATCTGTAATCTTGACTTACAATAATTAAAAAATATGTCCCATTTTATTTGTCGAGAACTGTACATCCATTCCAACATATTTAGCTGTAAGAATTTTATTAGAATCTAAAAAAATAAACAAAACATTGCAGTTGGATATTCTTTATTCAGTAATATATATATATATAATTTTGCACAGGTTCTATGTACACTATCTTTTCTGTCATGGTAGTTACCAAAGACATGTTGACAATAGTTTATTAACAGCCCTTGGCCAAGCATCTTTTGGTACATGTACTGACATGAACAGTATTAAATGCTCCTTTTGGATCTGCGCTATCTCTCTTCTCGATTTCGTGACATGTTTGAATAAGTGTTGAATAATAATACACTTTATACACTCACAAACGTCAAACACACACATCAACACCATAAATGTCCTCAATGTCCTTTTCCCTATAATATTACCACTATTACCAATGTCATGTTCGTAATGCAAACATAATTTTAAAAATGTTACTAAAAAGTTAAGTATGTTGTGTAGAATAGGTCGTAGCGACACTCGCTATTTACGTCACGCTTTTGCGATATCACGTGGTATCGCTATTTACTCTCGCTAATGGTGGTATCGAATCGCTATTCACCAAAATAGCCCCCCTGGGGGGTTATTCTCATGAGGATAGCGATATCGCTATCCGTCAAGGCCACTTTATGACGTCAATAGCGATATCGCTACGAGGTATTCTGCAGACATAGCGATACCGCCGTGATTCTTTTTGACGTCATAACTTAGCGATATCTCGCTATATTTAGCGAGACTAAGGCTGGAATTACCCAACGTCTTAGTCTTAATTCTTAGTCTTATTCGTAATTTTAGTGCATAATCTTAAAGATGAAATGTATGTTTTTGAATGTGATGGTTTAGACAGTTTATTATTTCTTAATCATAATATTATTGTTTAATATCTGACCTTGAAAGTTCCCAATTTTCAACTTTTAAGAATTAAGACATAAAATTAAACAAAATTGAAATTGCGCATGTACAGTCGTGGCCAGATAAATGTAGTACAAGCTTTTTTAAATAAATTGTTAGTGTGTATGATCTGACACTTATCACATTTGATTTTACATATTATGACAATCAGCTTAAGTTGAACTTCGACTCACAATAATAAAATTTCAGATTTTTGACGTATATGAATTTTAAGGTTGTACTACATTTATCTGGCCACGACTGTACAACAGCTGATTGTAAAGTGCTATGAAATGCATTATTTGTTCACCTAACCTGAAATTTACACGAGTTGTGCATAGTTTGTTTGTTTTGAAGTTTAAAAATGAGTACCACTTCGAGGATAGAAAACAATGATTTTTTTTTATTGATTTGATAGGGATATTACACTTGTATATTTTTTTTTAATTCTCATTTTGCCTTTGAATAAAAAATGCACTAAATCGCGCCAAAATTACAAAGTATTCGTGCAACTATCAACATCAGCTGTCAAAATTGCCATTATTTAAGAATTAAAAATTAGGAATTAGGAAATTGTATAAACACAAATAGAGACTAAAATTATATTTATAAATTAAAATTATGACTAAGAAATAAGAATTAAAATAAAGATGTTGGGTAATTCCAGCCTATAAAAATAGGGTCGCTATAATTTATCGATATCGCTATGATATGCATATAAGTTCATTACTGTTATGTTTTACCGACTTGCTTCTTTTTAGTTGACATTTGATATAGAATTACCACTTATTGGCTGATGACACAATAATTTATTTAGCTGGAAAAAACTACAATGAAATAGTTAAAAAAATGAATATTGATCTTCAAAATTTACAAAATTGGTTAGAAACTAACAAACTAAAACTAAATTTAGAAAAAACCAAGGCTATGGTATTAAATGAAGGCAAGATTGAAAATAAAAACGGTAATTTGAAACTGGGAAACGCAGAGCTTGGATGGGTGGAGAGGGTAAAATATTTGGGAGTGATTATTGACAAGAAATTAAAATTTAGGGACCATGTAGAGTATATAAGTAAGAAAATAGCGAAGAAAATAGGAGTGCTAAACCGATGCAGCAAGTTCATAAGTGAATATACAAGGAAAATGGTTTATAATACGATAGTGCTTCCTCATTTTTATTTTGCTGGAACAATACTCTTTTTGGTTAGCTCAAAAGATATAAATAGATTGCAATTATTGCAAAACCGGGCAATGAGAGTAATATTACAGGTGGATAGATATACAACCATACAGTGGATGCTAATTACGTTGCAGTGGTTGGGAGTAAAAGCTATGGTAGAAATTTCTGTGTTAATTTTCATACATAGGATTATATTAGGATTAATACCAGACTATTTTAAGAAATATGTAGTGCAATTTAAAGACATACACGAATATGACACAAGAAATAAAAACGATATTATTTTAGAACAGAAGGAATCTAGACAGGGACAAAACAATGTAGTTTTTAAGGGAACTGTGGTTTATAACAAATTACCAAAATCAATTAAAGATATTTTAGAGATAGATAAATTTAAGCATAAGTTAATAGAACTATATCAAAATAATGAAGTACAATAGTATGAAAATGGTTTTGGTATTTCAGGGATAAGTTGTCATTATTAGATTAGATTTGGTGTTGAATGTTATGAGCTTAAGAAGAATGAATGAATACATATGTTATGTTTATAATTAATAGGATATAGAAAGGATTGTAGTTATATAGCAATGTAAAAAATGCTAAATAAAATTATTATAAAAGTAATTTCAGATTTTCTGTTTCTTATTTGTCCTACAATAGCAGCTTTCTATGGGTAATATCTAGCCATCCACTTGTTGGAAAGAGAAGAAAGAAAAAGAGAAATTCGCAGGCTAGGGATACAAAGATTAAGGGACACTTTGAACCCATTTTCAATAACAGATGAGGAGTTATCAGAAATTTACGTTTGACAAAAGCAGTAGCCAGAAATCTGATTAATAATATCGATATCATATTTAATCAAAGGCATGTTGCTACAGCTCTCGACAAATAAAATAGGACACATCTTATTACGACTTTAGCTTAATTTTATTTGTGTGAGTAAGTCTTTTACTAAAACAATTAATGTTATGAAATGCCTTGCATATATTATAAATGTCATATATTTTCAACAATATCTGTAATCTTGACTTTTTCATTTGTCGAGAACTGTACATCCATTGCATCATATTTAGCTGTAAGATTTTTATTAGAATCTAAAATAATAAACAAAACATTGCAGTTGGATATTCTTTATTCAGTAATATATATATAACTTTGCACAGGTTCTATGTACACTATCTTTTCTGTCATGGTAGTTACCAAAGACATGTTGACAATAGTTTATTAACAGCCCTTGGCCAAGCATCTTTTGGTAGATGTACTGACATGAACAGTATTAAATGCTTCTTTTGGTTCTGCGCTATCTCTCTTCTCGATTTCGTGACATGTTTGAATAATAATACACTTTATACACTCACAAACGTCAAACACACACATCAACACCATAAAATCCATAAATGTAAATGAATGTCCTTTTCCCTGTCCCTCACAGATTAGAAATAGATGGCGCAGTCAAGCCAAAATTTTTATCCGCGGTTTGTATTGCGTGAAGGCCGATATAGAAGGCGCTGGCATCAAAAAATTACAGTTTTCAATAACACTAAGCAAATAGCGGGCGATTCAAAATGTATTTGGTAGCGGGAAATTCAAAATTAAGTTTATTAAAAATTAGGGTTTAATACCGCGAGATCAAAAATATATTGATAAAGGTTTGCCATGGAATGTAAAAATCTGTCTTAAGTTATATCATTAAGTGTCATACTGTCATTATAAGAGAAAATATAATGACAAATATGGACAATATGACAATGATATAACTTAAGACAGACGTTTTACATTACATGACAAACCTTCATCAATATAATTTTTGATCTCGCGATACATGATTATAACACTGTAATTAAATTGCATACTATTTACTAGTTCTCGTAGTAATGAGGAATCATTTCTAAGGAAAACAGTATACAGTACGATATTCAATGACAATGCTGTAACCACACAATAACGTTTTAAAGAAAAGAATTACTTAAATAATTACACTTTAATATTGCTACGTAGAAAAGGTACAAAGTACATTTATGAATATTAATAACTAACATCTAACACGTATGTTTTAGTTAAATTACCAGTACAAAAATAAAGTAACAAAGAATAGCATAATCTACCAAAAGTAGAATATTCGACTAACAAAGATATTTTTAACATTAAGATAGAATTTCTGTTGAAAAAGCACAAGTACCTACTCAAAATACTACAAAGTAGAAAAGGTATACATTTATGATTACTATTGAAAAATTATAACTAACATCCAACATGTGTTTTAGTTAAATTACCAGTACAAAAATAAATTAACGAACACTAGCATAATCTACCAAAAGTAGAATATTTGACTAACAAATATATTTTTATTAATAGAATAAAACACCTTTTTCACAAAAAATAGTTTAATAACTAGATGTCACATTTTGTGTGCACTGCACACATCGTCAGTAATAACAGTTACTACTGACGATGTGTGCAGTGCACACGAAATGTGACATCTAGTTATTAAACTATATTTTGTGAAAAAGGTGTTTTATTGCATTACTATTTCTATATTTCACAAGTGTCCAATATATATTACTACAAAGATAGTTTTAACAATAAGATAGAATTGCTGTTGAAAAGTACAAGTACCTACTCAAAATACTAAAAAGTAGGTAATTAAACCCGATAGATACACAATGACTTAAGCCCATGTTTACTACCACCATTTACAAAATCTTGTATTACATAAATGATGAACATAAAATAAGGTGACATAAATAAAAATATGGATACATAAGATACCTAACAAATTTAGTAGACGTCTTTTCATCAATATATAATTAAAAGAGTGACAATTAGGGCTTAAAAACTAAATAATGTTAATTACATGGCTATAGAACAAAACAAAAAAATTAAACCTGCAATAACTAACACCAAATTGGTTAATTTATTGTTGTCGTAAAACAAATGAGACTTCCAATGATATGGCTGCCTTAAGCTCCATGGGTGGCCTCATGGGATGGAGTGTCGGCACTGCATTTCTGTTGAGGTGTACTGAATGAGGGTGTGCATAGTATGTTGTGTCAAAATGTAGGCTGCAAAGTTTCTTATTACATGTTGTACTGGCATCTAGCACAGGTTTCATGCCCATTTGCTGTTGCCAAGTTTCGCTCCTGAATAATAAAATATAATAATTACAACTGTATACTAACAAATATCAACGATAGTATAAAGGCACATTTTCATTATAGGAAACTGCACAGGAAAATCATTAAGAAAAACCATAAATGCTTCTGTACCAAGAAATCCGAAGTTTCTATTAACACTGCTAAACATGGATTGATTGCTTGTGAAAAAACATAATATAGAAACTTAAAAACAAGTAGTAAGTTTTTCGTGTAGTTTAAAGGCTTTCTTATACACCCATAGGGTTAAACTGCAGTTGAGGTGTCGGGCGACTAGTGTACCTTATAGAGAACCTCTAATTGAACACCTTTTTCTTATAAAATTATCAATGCAAACATAGAGAAATGGAGATAAAAAATAAATTAGGTACTGACCAAGTCAATTTTGCAGGTTACATCTCATGTAAGGTATCCCATATAGATCATTGAAATCATGAAAATCACTATAATTGATGTTTATTTCACATAATCACACACAATTTAGGTCAATTTGTATGTTTTCTTATGACTTCTGCGATTTTAAAAGCACCATCAAATGTCAACGAAAACAGCTGATATCATGTGATCTCGTATTTACAATTTTGCTAAAATTCAATCGAAGAACGTGGAAATCAAAGGTAATTGTTGTGTTGTGAGCTTAAATAAACATCATTTATTGCGATTTTCATTATATCAATGCTCTATATGGGATATCTCACATGGGCTGTAACCTGCAAGATTAACTCGGTGAGTACCTAATTTATTTTTTATCTCCATTTCCCTACATTTGCATTGATAATTTTGTAAGAAAAAGTTGTTCAATTAGAGGTCCTCTATAATGTATACTAATCATTTTGTCAAAAATCGCCTGACATCTCAACTACAATTATTCTCACTTATATTATACTCCTAATAATTGCAAACTTTAATTGGTGTAATCGGAAACCAACAAAATCCTTGCTACAACCAGGTGGTCCTTGTTGCACTTAGAATCTGAACTACAAACAAAAAATCTCCGGCTCACCTTCGGGTTATATGTCAACTATTAGTGCCATTAGTTACTTGTTCGCATTCTCGGAAAATATGCATGGCTCTTGCTTGTACGCAGCACATACAATTGATACAATGCACCAGCTTCTATCCATATTTTAAGTCTAAAAATGCATTATGTCAACTTAATAAAATTATCATATTACTCTTTACAGAACTTACGGTACGATTATAACACCAGTAACTAAGAAGTAATAAGAAAAATAATGTTTAGCAACACACACAAAATTTGTTGGTTAACGGCCTGTACGCGCTTGCATAAAACAGCACAGGAGTAGCGACATCTCAATTATTCGGTTAAAGTCATGATTCAAATTTACTTCTAGGTCTCTTGTTTCTAACACCGTGGCGCCCTCTAGGTGCGCCTGCATTAGGTAGATTAAGCGGCAAAACCCCTCATTTAAGTGAACCATCCGATAATCCGTGCTGTCCCTATAATATTACCACTATTACTAATGTCATGTTCGTAATGCAAACATAATTTTAAAAATGTTACTAAAAAGTTAAGTATGTTGTGTAGAATAGGTCGTAGCGACACTCGCTATTTACGTCACGCTTTTGCGATATCACGTGGTATCGCTATTTACTCTCGCTAATGGTGGTATCGAATCGCTATTCACCAGAATAGCCCCCCTGGTATTTTCAGTCACCAACCATCAACTGATCGTTGTAAATCGTAGTATTTGTATTTACCGCCTTGCCGTCAGTAATTGCACACGCATGCGTACTAGGAAAGGAAGTCGCTATGGTTAAGATTACTATAGTCTAGATCTCTTCTGTATTATTCTTTATTCTATACAGCTTTAGTGTCTTAGCACAGTATATAGCTATATAATAGAATCAGTAGTGTCAGTCGAGGGAAATAATTGTCCTCCGTAAAACCGACGCGAGTGTGAGTGCACAGTAGTCAGCAATCAGGTGTTGAGTCGTGGCGGGATTATTTTGTGTTGTACGTATAAAGTATTACATTGTAAATGCGTGTGTAATATGTACTTAATAAAAAGAAAGTGTTATCCTCTTTTTTTGTATTATTGATATAGCTTTTTCATAATTTTAAAAATAGATTAACATAATTTTTTCATAAACGATTTGGTTCTGCGCCACTGGTTTATTCCTGAATAGAAGAATTGACCACGCCTCTGGTTGCGCGTGCGTGAGGTGCGCAGTACCATTCTGGGACACAAACATCAAAGGTGCCGAAGGCGACTGGAACTACTGTTTGTGCTACTGTGTCTATACAACTCAGAGGGGCGTAACTTAAATCAGACGTTTGTAGCTATAGTTGTTTGTACCTGAAAGCCTCACCAGATGACTCTGATTAGTACTGTCATGTAGATTACTAAATTAGCTACCTATACTTTACCGCATTTATTGTTTTAATTTTGGATGCAGTTGAATTTTAATTAGCCGGTTTCGCATAATTATTCACTTATTCATATTTTAATATTTTGTTGTGTTTAACTGAAGTTTTGGTTTATTTTGTTTAACTATTTTAAAGAATTACTTTCATTCGTTTGTATAAATTTGTTTCCATTATAGTCGAAGTTTATTAGTGTCAATTTTAGGTAAGTGTCATATAATTGTAAATTAAGCTATACCGTAGTCGTCAAATTTTAATTTCGGTTTGTACTTCTATCCCATGCAGAAAATGACCTTCTAATATGCAGCGATGCCTGCTTGCAAACAGTGGTGGGAGAGCAACGCAGTGTCGCGGGACCCTCACGCCTTAGTCGAGGCGCGCACCGAAGTGGTGTGGCGATGGCGTGGAAGTGGCGTGGTGACGACGTGGCATGTGGCAATTTTTAAACGAGTGAAATCATATGCGACAGCGCGCACCGACATGGAGTGGCAGTGGTGTGATGTTATAGATGTGGCGTGGCGCCAGTCGCTCGCCACTGCTTTCTGACAAGTTTAATCTCGAGTGGCGTGTGGCAGAATACGGCAGCCAGTATTTTTCCACTATAGTTAAAGTGAATATATTGGTTCAACGGCAGTCAGTATTTTTCTGCTCAAGAGACTGTATCCTTGACGTTATTCTTCCGGTACATTAATATTAAACATGCGGGAAAATTATAGAAAAATATCCGTGTCTGTATGACAATACGAGAGATGATTACCATTAAAATAATGTACAAGAACAAGCTTGGACAAAAATCGCCTTGGAAGTTGGAGAAGGAGGTAAGTGGACACTATGAATTTGTTTTAATCTGTTTTTATTTAATATCATTAGTAGTCAAGTTATGCTGTAAAAAAGAAACTACGATTCAGACTTTAATTTTTTTTCTGCGTATATTGTAATTATTATGGCTTACAACTATTTATTTTCTCCAAGTAACTATTTTTCCTATGATATTTGTTGTTAATAGGATTGAGCTTATTAGGGATTATTCAAAACAAGCGAATTTTAGGTTTGCCTCAAATTCTTTATTTATTTATTTACTACACAAAAGAGTAATAATAATAATGTAGTCACACACAAAATCTTATTTGATTTTTGAGTGAGCCCTCCTCAGTAAAAAAAAATCGCAGAGTCTTTCTCGTGTGGCTATGGCGGGGTTGGTCGCCCTTCTTTGATTTGAAACTCGCGGTTCCTGTTGCAGTCTCTCATTTTCAATATTCATATCAGCAAATCTTCCTTTTTCTCCTTTAGGACGAGAAAACACACCTTCCTCACTTCTAATAAAATTATGCAAAACACATATGGCTTGAACAACAATATCTGCTCTGGAAACATTGACGTTTATTGTTGTGTGAAGAATTCTAAACTTGGATGACATCATTCCAAATGCACATTCAACTGATTTACGGCCTCTCGATAGCCTTCCATTGAATACTCTTTTCCTGTTTGTCAGATCTCTTTTGGGGTACGGCTTCATCATATTACACATTAATGGAAACGCCTCATCAGCAGCGAAATAGAATGGAAAACTTGTGTTTTGTCCTGGTAATGCAGATGGTTCTGGTAAATCTAAAGTGCCAGTGAATAAACGTTTACCAAAAGCACTTTCCTTTAATGCTCTGCCGTCGCTATTTCGACCATATTCACCAACATCGATCGCCAAAAAACGTCCATCAGCATCTGATACAGCCATGAGAACTATAGAAAAATAGCCCTTGTAGTTAATAAATTGTGAACCAGATCTTGATGGACGTCGGATTCTGATATGTTTACCATCCACACTACCAACACAATTAGGTAAATTCCATAATTCCCAGTATCTTTTGGCTGATGCTAACCAAGTATCCCTGGAAGGATTTGCGAGATAATTTACCCGTAAAACATTCCAAATTACTTCTGAAGTTTCTGCAATTATTTCACTTACAGTACTGTGGCCTCTTAAGAAATAGCACGACAGTGCCTTAAGATTACAGCCTGTTGCAAAACACCTGAAAAAGAAATATTAAATGTTTATCTTCTTTTTTTACTTTCCTAATAATACTTTTATTACTTTCTAATAATTTGCAATTTCATTTCAGCTACTATCACAACATGCAAGGGCCGATGGAGAAACTTACGCGGAAGTTACACAAAATATTTAAAGAATTATACACCATCTGGATCTGGAGCAATCGCATAACGTCCCTATTATTTGTCAGAGTATATGGCTTTTATACTACCATATACAAAATCACGTCCAGCTAAAGGGAATATACTGGTTCCACCAACTGAACAAGTATCTGAAGTAGTTACTGAGGACGTCTCCTCAGACGATGCCTGTGCAGATGAAAAGGAAGAGGAAATCGGGAAAAATACAGTGAATTATGATGTAGAAGAATTATTTAATGAAGAAGACGATCAACATGTGGTCCAGGCACATTTTACTACAAGTAAGGAGCCCAATTCATTGCAAGATAATAATAAAAGACAACTGGGAAATAGCAGAAAAACGAAAGTAATCCGGGATTTACTCGATGATAGCCGAACAAAACAACGTAAAAGCATTCAAAATCGAATTACTTTAGATGACGTAAATAAATCGGCTTTTGAATACTTTGAAAGAAAAAGACAAGGATCGTACAAGGCGCCTAATGTATCGATATACGACGACGCTGGTGCACACTTCCTCTTAAGTGTATTGCCAGATGTTAAAAAGATGACAGATAGACAGAAACGTTCTTTTAAAATGGGAATTTTGAGCCTCGCCGGGCAAATCTTAGACGAGCCTACAACTGATATAAATGCAACTTACTCTTCTGCGGCGTCTACAAGTAGTAATGCACTAACTCCAATAGACAACACGTCGAGTCGTCCATCTACGACATGTAGCCACTATCCATCTTCAATAGAGGAGACGACTTCAAACCTGTCTGAGGAGATATTTTCACGGCAGAATCACATGCCGGATGAGCAACCTTCTATAGAAAATTCACTAAATGTATTATATGGGAATGATCTCTGAGCGAAAGTAAAGAACTTTCTAAATGGAAATTATGTTTTTTTATATGTTTATATTGTGTATTCTCTTCAATAAAATTATTACCCATATTACATTATTTTTCTTAGTTTTGATATTACTTACCGCAAAGTTATGAGAAGTCGCTCTTCTGTAGGCACACATTTTCTGTAGTTTGTATCCTTCTTCTGTATTACAGGGCCTACTTCTTGAAGTAATCTGCAAAAAGTGGTCTTTTTCATGCGATAAAAAAGTTTAAACTTTTTGTTGTCCAAGTTTAAATCGTTGCGGTACACATTATAAATTCCGTGCTTTTTATTTTTCTTCCACAGTGGATGAACCCAGTGCGCTTTTCTACGATTATTACAATTACCGTTGAGGTTAGCGATTTGCACAAATGCGAGAGCATCGTCACTCTCGGATGACGACATTACGACTGCTAATCTCAATAGTGGAATGGCGTGGCTGCCACTTCGGTGCGCATTAAACCACACTGCAACCATACTACCGCCATTCCACAGCCACACCACGTACGTGCCACTCCTACATCACTTGCCATTTCAAATCCACGCCATCGCCACGCCACTTTGGTGCGCGCCTTGCCTTACATTGTACTGTCTTGGCAGCAGCGTTGGGATTTTAGTGTTGGTAGATTGTACTAAAACTTGGTCAGTGCCTGAATGTAATAGAAATGTAATAGATCATATGGGCGGGAAATTTAAAAATATATATGTATATGTATAGAAAAACGCAATTATTTATTTTAGAGAATCTAATAAAAATTTAACATAAATAATACATGAGAATATTCTCAAAACAAAACATAATAAGTTCTTAAAAATAAAATAAATGTGTTTTTTGTTTACATTTTAGTCGCGGTCGCCTCTGTGCAGTGTTCATCGACCCCGAATCACGAGTTTATAGCATTTCGGGGAATCACTGGTGTAGTTTCTTTTATATTTGTAAATTATGTCTACACCGTCATCACAATAATCTGTATGATCGGTATCTTAAATTACAACTTTTGCCACCAACAACGGCATGAACACCAACGTAAAAGATAATCTATCAAGACAATTGTCACCATATCGCCAGTAATTATCACACGCGCAGGTATTATCCCAAGCAGCAAAATCACAAATTTAGGGAAGGATGAAAATATAAATTTGCTAATGCAGGAGAAGTGTGCATATAGTGATTTTGCTACTACGGATACTGTTCCGAAAATACAGGTCACGAGATTTAAATTAAAGTAAAAAAATCCACGAAAACGTAATAGATTTATGTGCTTTCGTAATGAAGTAATAAAACACACGGAAATGTAATAGATTTATTATAATTGTAATAGCAATCCCAACACTGCTTGGCAGCCTCGCTTATGTTTATCTTTAGTTTATTTCGTGGCGCTCTTTTCCTGTTTCCACTTTCGTATCAGAAATTAAAATATGTCGACTACGGTATATATGCATAAAAGTCAATGCTTTCATTCAGCAGACGGATCGGGAACCGTTCCCGCTCCAACTGTTCACTTCACAACAGTTGAATGCAGTTGCACCTGTTGTCTGTCATCTGGTATTGTCACCAACCGAACAGCTGCGCAACTGTTGTGTCTGCTGAATGCAAGCATTGTCATCAACCGTCAACTTATCGTTGTAAATCGTAGTATTTGTATTTACCGCCTTGCCGTCACTAATTCCACACGCATAACACGCATGCGTACTAAGGAAGGAAGTCAATCTGTAGATGTCTTCTATATTATGATAATTAATCCACGGGTTGTTATCGCTTACGGCCGGGTTCAGAGAGTTTCATTTGCCTACTAAAGCTTGTGCAGGTTATATCAGGGGTAGTGCACTTCATTTACTACACCTTATCAGTGTTTTGGTTAAGGGAGGGTTTCTTAGAGGGCAGCACTTTATACAGGATCGAAAACATAATTCTCAATATAGTTGGCTACGTTGGTGAATTTTGTTAGTTGTTGTTATGTGATTTTTCTCCGCCATTTGCAATATTGTGAGTAACTGTCATTGTTAAATACGATAGTTCTTCTCCACAAGTGCATTTCGAAACATCAAACCGATGATACTACTTTAGAAAATATGCATGTAGAGGCGTTACCGTCCACCTCACAAGCAAGTCCCAGTGAAAGCCCAGAAATTCAGTATGTGTCATGTATTTGTAAGTGTCATTTATAGTATTAAAAATGTAACAGTTTCTTAATCATATTTAATATATTGCAGTTATAAAGTATAATGCTATTTTTTGTATATGATTTACTAAATATATATAATACTTATAGATAAAAATATATTTGTTTTAATCTGTTTCATCAGTAGCACTTAGATACAGAAAAGATTTCACGATACTTCACTATTTACGTATACTAATTTGTTTTTCATTTAAAATTAGCATCAAATATTTTGACGTTTAATGTTGCAGACACATGTTAATGTTCCAGCAAATATAACGCCAAAAAATATTAATGCAAATATTTACATTAATTTCATACATTAATAATTTGCAATCAAGAAATTTCAAAGTTCCCGCTCTTTAAAGAGTTATCATTCTCTAGAGATTCCTACGGTAATTCTATCAAAAGTACCTGGAACGGAATTACAGATGGTGCTGATGTATGGTTCATTTTTTAGTGAGAGAGTAGGCCTTGTATACTCTCTCTTTTATCTATGGGTTATATGTTTGTGTTCATCGTTCATTGTTTTACTTTAATCAATACTTGTTGTATGCTGTTTTTCATTGCTTTTATCATAAAGTTATATTTCACTGTTTGGCAGCTTATAAGGTACCTAAGTAATAATATTTTTTTTATTATTTACCGTCATGTCAACAACAATAAAAGCATGAAAATGCGTATGTTTTCAAAGGATGCAAATGTAAGTTATTAAATTAATAGAATTGTAAAATAACTTTTTCACTTAAAATAGTATAATATATTTTGGGTAAATTAGAGAATACGGGTGCAACCGATTTTTGACAAAAAAACTAGTGTACCTTACAGAAGACCTCTAATTGAACAACTTTTGCTTATAAATTAATCCGCGCTCACGTACAGGAACGGAGATAATTAATAATTAAGGTGCTCACCGAGTGATTTTTCCATGTCACATTTTTAGTCGTATCTGTTATACACACCGTTGAAATTATGAAAATTGTAATAAATGAATATTATTTCACTTTACCACACAACAATTACATTTGATTTTTATGTTTTTTAATAACTTTTCTCAACCCAAACATAACAAAAACAAACAAGAAACCTAACCTTAAACCACCTACTGGAGAAAGCCCATTCCAACTTTCATGCAGATTCGGACAAATGACTGTCATCCATAGAGTTATATAGAAGATAGATGGTCGAACAAACTTGTATTTTTCAATATTTATTTGAAAATTATATGCAAATCAGTAACAAAAGACGTTATAAAGTGTATATTATGTATAAATTTGTAGTTTATTTCACTGATTTTTTTACATGCCTTTTAAAATTATATAATATCCTGTAAATTAGTACGGAAGTGTTTTCTTTAATTTTTTCAGACATTTATATTCTCTTTTTGCACATTTACATGATTTATACTGCAATAATAGCAATGATTATTCCCTTCATTTATAGATTTTTTTACTTTTTCACCATCTGCCTTCCCCCGATACAAATTCTGTTCTGATGTTGCCGCCCCCTTCACTCGTATTTCGGTTGATTTATACCATTTTTTTATGTTGCCGCCCCCTTTTGTGAAGGGGGCGGCAAGAATATTTGTTTTTGCTTTCTGTATCCCATTCGCTGTGCGCACTCGTATTCCGGTTGATTTATACCGATTTTTTGATGTTTTGCCGCCCCTTCCCCCGCCCACGCGCGCGGGGGAAGGGGCGGCAAAACATCAAAAAATCGGTATAAATCAACCGGAATACGAGTGCGCACAGCGAATGGGATACAGAAATTGAATGGATTGTACTTTGTTTTTTTAAGATCACTAAATACTTTCATAATAACAATTGAATAGATTATTATTAACATAATGTTTGCTGATTAATTTATAACACGTTCAATAATGTTCACATTAAACATAAATAATAATTTTTAAATAGAAGCAATAATTAACTAATGGTCGTTCAGTGTTCAGTATTTCTACATTGACTGACAATACAGTGTGAAAATTTTATTCATGACATGTATTACATTTGCATATCTACTACTGTTTTATTCCAAGCACTTGATCAAGTTAAAATTGACAAGTTCTGTATTACACATGTCAAGTCGACTTGATCAATTTCTTGACCAAGTACTTGTTGAATTATCACGTTCTATTTTTCTTCTCAACTTGATCAAGTTTTTAGTGATTTCTAGTAAAAGGCATGTTTAAAGTTTTTGCGACTGTGTAAAATATAAACACAAATCTTCCGTAAATTTTTAATTTTTCTATTTCATACTGTTGCACTATTGGTACTACTAATTCACCTAAAAACTTGGTCAAGAAATTGATAAGTGTAATACAGCCTTTATATCTGTATTTAATTCAACATTGACTTGCAAAATGAGGTTTATGCTTCATTAGGTTCTTATAGAAGTCAAATGAAATTTATGTTTTACTTTAATGTTTACAAAATATATGTCTTACTTTATTGTGAATTTATCTGAAATAAATGCTCTTACATGGCAAACTTAATTTGTGTTTTTCTTTATTGCTTTAAAAATATATGTTTTACTTTCTTGAGATTTCCTCTAAAATTCAACAATCATTGCAATGATTGCAGTATAAATCATGTAAATGTGCAAAAAGAGAATTATAAATGTTTGAAAAAATCAAAGAAAACACTTATAAACATTCTCTATATCATTCCGTACTAATTTACAGGATATTATATAATTTTAAAAGGCATGTAAAAAAATCAATGAAATAAACTACAAATTTGTAAATAATATACACTTTATAACGTCTTTTGTTACTGATTTGCATATAATTTTCAAATAAATATTGAAGAAATAAACTACAAATTTGTAAATAATATACACTTTATAACGTCTTTTGTTACTGATTTGCATATAATTTTCAAATAAATATTGAAAAATACAAGTTTGTTCGACCATCTATCTTCTATATAACTCTATGGATGACAGTCATTTGTCCGAATCTGCATGAAAGTTGGAATGGGCTTTCTCCAGTAGGTGGTTTAAGGTTAGGTTTCTTGTTTGTTTTTGTTATGTTTGGGTTGAGAAGTTATTAAAAAACATAAAAATCAAATGTAATTGTTGTATGGTAAAGTGAAATAAACTTCATTTATTACAATTTTCATAATTTCAACGCTGTGTATAACAGATACGACTAAAATTGTGACATGGAAAAAATCACTCGGTGAGCACCTTAATTATTAATTATCTCCGTTCCTGTACGTGAGCGCGGATTAATTTATAAGTAAAAGTTGTTCAATTAGTGCTGCTCTATAAGGTACACTAGTTTTTTTTGTCAAAAATCGGCTGCACCCGTATTCTCAAAAAACTCCATTTATATCAAAGCAAAAATAAACACGCAAATTTGAAAGGCAAAATATACACAAAGGCCACGGTCTCAATAAATTTTGCGAGTGCAACTACTGGAAAGGTTTATACTGTGTCTGAACGTTCAGAAATTAAGGCGCTAAATAAATTTCTGTAGTTATAAAATCTGTCAAATTAATTCACTTGATTGAATCTATAAATGTTAATAGCACTTCATATTTCTTTACTACACTTTTATTTACCTCTCATACGTAAGTATATCTTCTATAATCTGCATTTACATAAATGAATTATGTTGAAAAACTTCTTATTTTTAGGTTACCAAATTCATACCTGTTTTTACCTAACCTTACAACCAAGAATAATGTGACACAGTAAAACAAATTTCAATTCTATATCAATTAATATATTCACTGCAACTTTATGTATAGGAGATTAATTTATGTAAAACAGAAAATGCCATTTAACAAGATAACCACGTAAACCTGTTGAATATTTATTATGAAACTAATAATGATGTGGAATGTGCCCAAACCTATCAATCAAATAAGGTAAGGTCTGACAATATATTCTAATTTTGAAAACAATAATAATAATAGTATACTTTATAAATTGACCTGTTGCTTAAATCAATTAAATATTTTTTTACCCAAACAAAACTTTGTTAAATTAATAACTTTAAATGCTTTTAAGCACAAAATTTACTGTATTCGAGAAATTATCGATGAATTATTTGAATTCAAAGATAAATACAACCGCGTCGTATGAAAATTATTTTCATCTTTTTTTATTTCTTTAATCTCTCTGGTGATCTATTAAATTCAAATTCAACCAATGATAAATAGTACCGCGCGATTATTTAAATTCTAAATTAGAGCAGGCTGTGAAATTTAAATTAAGTTGGTATATAAGTACTAATTTACAATTTGAATTGTCAAAGTGACGTTTCAAAATGTTAATTAATCAATAATTGACATTCTGGACAACCTAATAAAGAAAATCCCGCCTGCTATAATTTAGAATTTAAATGATCGCGTGGTACTTACGTTTATTATACTCAAAATAGATTTTAGATCATTATTCTTGCTTTACATACTTATAATAATTCAGCACTACTATTTTAATAAAACTTTCCATGAATTTAGACAGAGCTTTATGTAATTATAATAATTTTAATGTATTTCTCCTTAAAATTCTCACCAAATGTCAAGATTGACAATGACCTGTCAGATCCCAGATTCAAATCTAAGCGGCAATATTTAATTGATTTCAACGACTCTTTATATAAAGTCAGCTCCTTAATACCTTTTCTCATCATTAATATTAATTCAACAAGTTTTTAACAATATAAAAATACACATCTAATACTAAATTATCTATCTTTCAGATTTTTGGTGAAATTAGCAGAACAATGAAACTTTGTCAACCATCAATATACACTGAAGCCCATCAAAATTGTAACTATGAAATACAATCTAATAAATATTTTATTTTAAGATTCTATCCTATTTATTAGGTATTTATAAACATCCTATCATATATTTTTAGAGTAAATTAAATTTAATATTAGTAAACACTTCACATCTTTATATTGTGGTAGGTATCTACACTACCACAATATACAGTGTGGAAACTACTTATGTAATAAATTCAGTAACTTCCAAACTAATGACATTTGTCGAAAACGCTGAAACAGGTCAATTTTTATTTTAAATTGCGCTAGTTTTAAATCACTGCACCTATTAGTGACGTCATCTTCTTGAGAGCTGTGACGTCATACACATCTTTTTTTAATGGATTGCTATATTTTTTTTATAAATTTGTAGATAGTACTATTAATTACCTTTTCATTGAACTAACACAAGTTAACTTTATTTGCAACAATTTTTGAGATTTTCACATTAAAAAAAAAAATTTAAAAAAATTTATAATTGTTGTGGTTGGAACGTAAAAATGTAAAAATCTCAAAAATTGTTGCAAATAAAGTTAACTTGTGTTAGTTCAATGAAAAGGTAATTAATAGTACTATCTACAAATTTATAAAAAAAATATAGCAATCCATTAAAAAAAGATGCGTATGACGTCACAGCTCTCAAGAAGATGACGTCACTAATAGGTGCAGTGATTTAAAACTAGCGCAATTTAAAATAAAAATTGACCTGTTTCAGCGTTTTCGACAAATGTCATTAGTTTGGAAGTTACTGAATTTATTACATAAGTAGTTTCCACACTGTATATTGTGGTAGTGTAGATACCTACCACAATATAAAGATGTGAAGTGTTTACTAATATTAAATTTAATTTACTCTAAAAATATATGATAGGATGTTTATAAATACCTAATAAATAGGATAGAATCTTAAAATAAAATATTTATTAGATTGTATTTCATAGTTACAATTTTGATGGGCTTCAGTGTATATTGATGGTTGACAAAGTTTCATTGTTCTGCTAATTTCACCAAAAATCTGAAAGATAGAGAATTTAGTATTAGATGTGTATTTTTATGTTGTTAAAAACTTGTTGAATTAATATTAATGATGAGAAAAGGTATTAAGGAGCTGACTTTATATAAAAAGTCGTTGAAATCAATTAAATATTGCCGCTTAGATTTGAATCTGGGATCTGACAGGTCATTGTCAATCTTGACATTTGGTGAGAATTTTAAGGAGAAATACATTAAAATTATTATAATTACATAAAGCTCTGTCTAAATTCATGGAAAGTTTTATTAAAATAGTAGTGCTGAATTATTATAAGTATGTAAAGCAAGAATAATGATCTAAAATCTATTTTGAGTATAATAAACCAAAGGTTCCACTATATGGTCAATGACCAGAGATAATAAACAGTATGGAATATCATCCACACCGCTTGACTTCTTAGCAGACATTTCCCTAATAATCCTTCCAACTTCCAATGCATCAGTCGGTTCAAGAAAGCAACCGATAGCATTTGGCCCGATACTCACATGCCCCGCTCCAGCATCAGAACACGGCCCCGTGGCTGAGCTACTAAAATAAGTATTCAGTAAATCAGCCACAAGTGATGGGTCAGTGATAATTTCCCCCTCCCCATCGCAAAGCTGAGTTTCCCTATTTTGCTTCTTTTTTGTTTCTCTGTTAATGATATTCCAAGCAGTGCCCAGTTTATCGCTAGAAGAGCCAATTAGCCCACTATAATAATCGCGCTTAGTATCACTAATTAGTTGGTTGTAACGTTCTTTGCTCATTTTATAACAGTTACTTAGGTATTCGTCATTATGTGTTTTAGACAATATATATAAATCTTTTAGATTACTTGCAACAGTATCATTCAGTCATTGAAACAGTAAAGAAACGTATCATAGAAAACATTGAAACCAAGATCCAATTCCGCGGTCTCGAACACCCCCTCCAAGACTCATTTGACAACATGAACTGAAAAGTCGCCCTACTGCCGTCAGTGAAACAACGCCTTTCAGAGAACAATGGAGGCTCGACAGTGTCCTTACACCGACAATCCATCGACAACAGCTGATAACAGTGATCCGAGATATCCTCATCACCCACCCTAACACTCAACTGTGATGCGTCAATATTTGCAAACACATTATCAATCAATGTAGAAGTCAAAAAAGTCGTTCTGGTGTTATCCTGAACAAGGGGGATCATACCAAACGACGCAAATAACTCCACAACACTCTCAGACAATCTGTTTCCCGCATTAAAGTTAATATTAAAGTCTCCACACACGAACATTAGATTTTTCAAAGGGTTGCCATGTTGTTTTATTTATTACCTGTAAGTTGACGAGAATTAATATACATAAATGCTATACAAACCAATAGTTTCTGTAGTATAAATACTTCTAACTCTTGCAATATTCATTTGCATTAGTAGAGCAATATACAAGAAAAAATGAACATATTCAAGTCTTAAATTTATTTTTTTATTAAATTGCATTGTCAGTAAACTAATTATAAATTGTGTGTTCAAAAATTAAAACACTTTTCTTAACTAAAGTGTCACATTATATTCAGTGGGACCTTTTTCATCAATACAGGTTTATTATTTTGTATTATGCGTTAAACAAACCTATTTCATTTTTGAACTGAATTTTAAATGCATCCACGAGTTCTGGTTCAGTGGACAATTTTTGTACCTGTGAGATGAACAAAAAAAATGAAGATTTGGCCCATTTGCCAAGTAAATCTCAATTTCTATCAAACAATAGATCAGAAAGGGATTGATTCCCAATAGGAGAAACAACATGGATGAAGATTTTGTTCTTGGTGATCAATCTAGCTGACTTTAGTTTTAAGAACTTTGATTAACATTCGTTTTTTGTAAAACTTGCAGATTTGTTTCTGTAACAAGCCACATATTTATGAAAATTAAAGCTTTAAAAAAGAATTATTAGCATTATACTATGTCAATTTTCCTATTTTTGTCTTTATAATGCAATTAAGATTTGGCAAAATTAAATCATTCTTCAATTTTTAAATTTCTTTAGATGTTTTTTAGTTTTTATATGTTTTTCTAAAAGATTTCTGTTATTTGTCATATATTCACATGAGTCACAATTATAATCAAATTCTTTTAAATGTTTAGTTTTTATATGTATTTCTAAATACTGTTTGCTGTTTGCTTCATAACCACAAGAGTCACATTTATAATCAAATTTCTTCAAATGATTAGTTTTTATATGACTTTTTATTGACTGTTTGCTGTTTGATTCATATTCACAAGAATCACATTTATAATCAAATTTTTTCAAATGATTAGATTTTATATGTGTTTCTAAATACTGTTTCTTGTTTGTTTCATATTCACAAGAGTCACATTTATAATCGAATTTCTTTAAATGAATAGTTTTTATATGGCTTTCTAGATGCTGTTTCCTGTTTGTTTCATATTCACAAAAGTCACATTTGCAATCAAATTTTTTCAAATGTCTAGATTTTATGTGTATTTCTAAATCAGTCTTGTAGTTTGTTCTAAATTCACATGAGTCACAATTATAATCAAATACTTTCAAATGTCTAGTTTTTATATGTCTTTCTAAATCGGTCTTGATGTTTGTTCTATATTCACAAGAGTCACATTTATAACTAAATTCCTTCAAATGTTGAGCTTTTATATGCATTTTTAACTGATTTTTAGAGTTTACTCTAAATTCACAAGAGTCACAATTATAATCAAATTTCTTCAAATGATTAGTTTTTATATGTCTTTTTAAACTGATTTTGCGGTTTGCTGTAAATTCGCAAGAGTCACATTTATAATTAAATTCTTTCAAATGTTTGGTTTTTATATGTTCTTCTAAATGCCATTTCTTGTTTGTTCTAAATTCACAAGAGTCACAATTATAATTAAATTGCTTCAAATGTTTAGT
Organism: Amphimallon solstitiale; assembly: GCA_963170755.1. Taxonomy (NCBI): domain Eukaryota; kingdom Metazoa; phylum Arthropoda; class Insecta; order Coleoptera; family Scarabaeidae; genus Amphimallon; species Amphimallon solstitiale. The sequence goes on from OY720685.1 coordinate 45,848,622, forward strand.
TTTTATATGTGCTTCTAAACTACTTTTCTTGTTTGTTCTAAATTCACAAATGTCACATTTAAAATCAAATTGCTTCAAATGATGAGTTTTGATATGTATTTCAAAATTAGTCTTTTTGTTTGTTCTATATTCACATGAGTCACAATTATAATCAAATTCTTTCAAATGTCTAGTTTTTATATGTTCTTCAAAACGATTTTTTATGTTTGTTCTAAATTCACAAGTGTCACATTTAAAATCAAATTGCTTCAAATGTCTAGATTTTATATGTCTTTCAAAAATAGTCTTGTTGTTTGTTTTATATACACATAAATCACATTTATAATCAAACTTCTTCAAATGTTTATTTTTTATATGCACTACTAAAATACTTTTCCTGTATGTTCTAAATTCACATGAGCCACATTTATAATCAAACTTCTTCAAATGTTTACCTTTTATATGAACTTTTAAATGATGTTTATCGTTTGTTTTAAATTCACATGAGTCACAATTATAATCAAATTCTTTCAAATGTTTGGCTTTTATATGTATCCTTAGAGTTTGTTTGTGTTTTGCTCGAAATACACACAACGAGCATTTAAATACATTCTTTTGATCTCGTGAACTCGACTGTTCTACTTTTATATGTGCGTTCCTATAATTCGTCGTAGCATGCTCTCGGCCGTCCTTTCGTCGAACAGAAGCGTGCATATTTTCCGCGTGCAGTGTGAGGGATTCCTTAGTCTTGAAACGTCTGTTACAAATCCCACATTTATACATTTTAACTATATAATGGTGGTTGCCGGTGTGCTCCTTGAGATCTGATTGGTACTTCGTCCTGTAATTGCACTGCTCACATTTATAGATTTGACGGAGGCCCGTCTTGCGTCCGTTCAAAACTATTGTCGCTTGGTTGGGCGGTGGTGTCGGTAAAATGTCCTTTCTGAAAATAAATAAACAAGCAAATAAATATTTCTAATCTCATACTGAACATTGATTTAAGGGCGGAGTTAATTTCACCATCATCAAATGGCTAATGCGCTTTAATGGAAAAAAAGACCCTTGCAGAAGTAAGAGTTTATGTTCATATTAATACAGTGATTCTCACCACTAACTATGCTTGATAATAATAATAATGAACTAATTGTAATTTAACAAATTGGGAACACATAACACACACGACAAATAGAGTGACATAAACATGATCATTTCTATAGGAAACTCATCAACACTATACATTGTGGCTTGCAGCGAATACTTTTTCAACGACAATTTCAATTTATTTGCATTTGTCATGCTTTTTGCCTGTGCTAGCTTATTAAACATATTTATAAAATATGTAGTTGGAAAACAAATGGCAGTTCTTGTACTATGATATGACCTATTTTTTAGCGTGTTCGACACGGTGTTGGAAGCATCCTAGTTTGAACCTATTTCCATTCTAAAGAACTAAAGATTAGCAGTATATATTATACATTGTAACACAGTATTCTTCACCGCTTAAAATATTAATTGTAAATCCGTAAATTTATGAGAAAACTAAATAGGTAGACTCGGAGTTAGAATGAGGCAACTCAGTTTAGTATTTTACAATAATATTTCAAAACTAACAACCGATAATCACCATATTATAGAGATTATAAAAAAATAAATTATAGTACAAGTGAGTTTAGATGAGGCATTATAACAAAGAGTAGAGTGGTTCTCATCCATATATATTACTGTACGTAAAGCTTGATAATACAAAATGGTTCATCATAATTAGTAAATCTACAAGTTTCCTTTAAGAGGGGAATTGCCCTGTTTTGTCGATCTGTAGACAGCGGTACAGAAAATTACTAATTTCTTGAAAAATAAATAAGACAGAAAAATGGAACAAACTGCATTCAATAGAGAATTGATGAATTTATGCCTCTCGTGTAATGTGTTTTTGAAATTGTCCTTATTATTTGTTTATTAGATAGTTAAAATCAGCAAAAGTAGAGAGAATAGGAAGGTTGAAAACGTGTATTTACTGACGAAATAAATTAAATCTGCCACACGACGGGCATAGATAGATGTTTTTTATAAGCGAAAAAGTCATTGTTTCGGTAATTAAAAATTTCTTCTTCGTTAATCTGTACACAATTATGAAGGCTTACAGCGAAATATCTGAGGTTTTTCTATCGTTGGAAAGTGCTGCTCCCGGCGGCGCCAGGGGTAGTTAACACCCACTCCAGTGATATGAATCAGTTTGTGTTACACCAATATCTAGGGATGGATTCAGGTAATAATTTATTCTTTTCTTTTTATGTTTGGCTATCTGGGATGTTTATTAGATTTTCCCTGTTTTACGAGTATTTAGAATTGTGATTTTTGGTATGGCGGTAAAGGTGTGTTAAAACTAAAAATTGTAAACAGCTTAGTTAAAACAAAACTTTTATTTCTTGAAGTTTCAATGTGTTGTGAGTGTTGTGCATAAGAAATAAAATTGCCATCATGGACCCCCGGAAAGGTAAAAAATAAAGACTACGTTTGACAGCTAAACGCAAGAGGACGTCTAACATCGGCAAATTCAAAAGGTATGTAATAAAGCAATAGGTATTACTACTATTGGATTTATATAAAAAAAAGTAGGATAGAAAAATATATATCAATCTTTTGAAATATTTTATCCCCGGAGACAAGAATGGTACATTTCAAAATATAGTGCACACTTTATATCGATTTTTCACTTTCTTATACGTAGTATAAGGAAGTACTGTGATGATAAAAATTTTCGACTACGAGATTTTTGCAGATCTCCACGTTTTAAAGTCTCCTGACACCGAAAAAAGTGATTTTTAAAAATGTCTTTCTCTCTGTGTGTCTGTCAGTATTTGTGTGACCACGAGAGCGGTCAAATGGCTACAGCTATTTTTTAGTCGTAAATTTTGTATTTACGAGTATAATCTCCCTCTTGAGATCTGATTAAATTTTCAGTAAAATCGGTAGTCCGGAAGTAGTTGTTTACTTCAGTGAAAAATCGAATTTTGCAAATATTTCGTAAACTACTAAGTTTAAACAAATTTATAAAGAATTCAAATGTACTCAAAATTAAAGATTAGAAAAACTTTATCATAAAAGTTTTTCGAAATTCCTGCCGGAAGTAGGCTTTTTACTCTTATCGAAAATCGGTTTTTTGCAAATATGTCGTAAATTATGCATTCTATATATATTTATGAAAAGTACAAAAGTACTTAAAGTTGGATTTGGAATATTTTTTATATAAATGAAATTTCAAAATTCGGACCGGAAGTAACACTTTCATACGTATAAGAAAGTCGCGTGGTGGCCACACCTCATTTTTTAGTTTAGTTTCTTGCTGTATTTCCTTCATCTAAAAAAATAAATTGTCCCATTTTTTTAAATAAAGAATTAAAAAATATATATACGACTGAGCATTTCAAATTATAAAAAATTGTTTGAAATAGTGTTATTTCATAGAAAAATTAGCCAAATTTTAAGAATTTTTTATATAAAAATTATTCAAAATCCTATTATAAGTACTTCTATTCTCATACTTTGCGAGATATTCGAAAGAAAATGCAACTCACTAAGAGTAAGGTGATACCTCCGGTCCAAATTTTGAGATTTTATTTATACAAAAAATATTCGTATTCGTATGTATAAGAAAGTCGTGTGGTGGCCACACCTCATTTTTCTTCAGTAATTTCAATTTGTAACAGTAAAAAAGGTGTGCGTACTGTTAGTAATAATGATTTTGTTTTTTTTTATTTTCAAAATGCTGATATATGCCTTTATATATTTGTGTTTCTCAATTTTTTAAATAGTTAGGTGTAGAGCAAAGAATATCTAAGTACACCAAATGTAATTTTTCCAGAGCTCGAAAATTTGATCTTCCATGTGTAACAAAGGCTATATTGGAAACTAACAACATAATGAAGGAAAACACTTGGGTGGATTCTTCTATGGCAGAACCGCCTACAAAGATTGACGATGGACACGTGCTGGCATCAGAAAGCAGTATGTTGCTAGTTTCCCCGTCGCCCAATTCAAGTGCTTCTATAGAAGAATCTGTACACTCAGAGGATGAGAAGGTGTTCATAGATTTACAAAGGCCATTAGAAGGATCACAAATTTGTGAAACTGATCCTACTGTACCAATCAGATCAACCTCTGAAACATGTAATATTGACAACGAAATTAGTACATCAACGTCTAATGAAAAACCGAACAACAATGACACTAATGCGATTGAAGGCACCCGTATAGTTCAATTGCAAGAATTCATTGATGCTTTAGTAACCTTAAGCTAGCATGCAGAAGATATTTGCGGATGCAATTTGAAACTCGTTGACGAACGCAGGCATGGTCTTCAGTCAAAATTATATTTTAAATGCAATCTATGCAATTACATTGGTGCAGTCTCTAGATGTTCAGAAAAGTCAAATACAGTGGACACCAATACGGCAGCGGTTGTTGGGATAATGAACATTGGCGCTGGGTTTTCTCAATGATGTCATTTCTAAGTTCCATGGATATACCTTCGATGGGCTATAAATTATATCAAACAGCACATAATACCGCCTGTAATTTATATGATAATGTTGCGTGGGAGTCAATGAAAGAGCTGCCAAAGAAAAAGCTAAATTGGCAGTTGAATCGGGTAATGTCAGCGTAGATGGAATACCAATGATCACTGTGGTTGCTGATGGTAACTGGGCAAAAAGGTCATATCGTGGTGGTGGCAGCCACTCAGGCCAATCAGGAGCTGCGGCTATAAATAGGTTAAAAACCCTAAAGGTGCTATTTCTGGGAATAAAAAATAAATTTTGTATACTGTGTGAGAGAGCTAAAAGTAAGGGTGTAGAACCTAAGCCACATCCATGTTATATGAATTGAACAGGTTCTTCTAATGCTATGGAATCTGCCATAATAGGTTATGTTTTGGTTTTCATATGTACTTTACAATTATCTGGGAAACCCACTAAACCCCTAAATATTTACATGAATCACTTTGAAGAAAGGTTATTCAGGATTAATAACACGTTAACTAAACAAATTAGTGAGCGAGGTACGTTGATAATATATTATGTATTTGGACAGGTACAGATGGACAACTAACAGAATTCTTAAAACTACTTAATTCGCTAAACTCCAAGATACAATTTACAATAGAAAAAGAATAAAATAATAAATTAATTTTTTTAAATATTACCGTATACAAAAACGCTAATAATATATCATAACCGACATTTTCCGATAATACACTACACGCGCATGCAAAACAATCCTTCCAAATAAAAATGTCCTATGTATATAGAGCATTACACATACCATTAAGTACTGAGTCTTTAATGAAGAAATAAACACTATTAAAAAGACAACAGAAAATAACGGATGTATTACCAATATTATAGACGATATAATAAAACATAAAGAAGGAAACAACATTACATATGTTTGAAAATTCTAATAAAACAAGTGTGTTATTCTCGACAATTAAATTAAGTTAATAAATGTTTCACCAAGAAGTGTCTGCAGCATCAATCAAGGAAATTATATTATTATTATTAAATAAAGTATTAATATAAAAATCATTTTTAATTATAATATGATTTTCCTTTCCGTCTAATAGTAGTCCCGTTGAAATATATTTAGTGCGGGCCTGTTACAACCCAATTAGATTTTAGGAAGTACATACGGGTGACCGTCTTTGGTAGTGGTCATTGGTGTCATTTATTGCACCCTCGTCTCCCGCTCCGCAAAGAAGTATATCCCTGGAGTCCAGGGCAAATCCCCTCTTAATTCCATTATAGTTTAAGATTTTTTATTTTTGTTAAAGAAATATTGAAAATATATTATTATTCGTTTATTCTCTAAAAAAAGCTATGTGTCCACATTATTTATACGTATACGGTCTTATGGCAAGTAATATAATCTATATACCGTATGGTTGGTCATACGTCTGAACATATCCCTTTTACATGGGAAATCATGTATATGCATATTCCTGCTCCCCTCCCCAATTTCACCGATACAAATTGTAATTACATAAGGTGAAAGAGAATAATAAACCGCGTCTTTTGGTACTAAAATCTTCTCTTAATAACTTCTAATTACTTCTTTATAAAGCAATTAATATTATAAGTCCAGCTACTATAAAATATGGACGGCCGTGCTTTTTTCGACACAATTTACAATCTATCAGATTTTGACAACTGGATAATTGGTACCATAATACTTCACTTGAAATGGATTTCGTTTATATCGAGTGGTTGGTTATACCTACGTCTGAGAACATCCCTTTTACATGATAAACCATGTTTCAGTTCCTCATTTCCACCGATAAATATTATAATGACATCATATGAAAGAGAATAATAAACCGCGTCATTTGATACTAAAATCTCTTAAATCTTGTCTTTGCTTTCGTATAAAGCAATTAATATTAAAAATCGAGCTATTAGTTACTTAAGGTGAATTCCATCTACTCGGTATGTAAGAACTTACAAATTTCAAATTGAAAATACATAATTTGTACATTTTTAATACACTATTGTTGCGTACATAAATAATAAATAAATAAATTAAAAATAATAATAAATTAAATTCATAATAAGTATTCAAATAAACCCCCGTTTTCAATTAAACAATAACCAAGTCTGTTGTAGAAAGAACTTCTAACATTCGCTAGTTGTCTGTTTGTGATGAGAGCACATTCTTCTTTGATTGCATTCCGCAAAGAATGTATGTTTGGGTGGCGTCTTTTATAAATTTTATTTTTAAGGTGACCCCATAGAAAGAAGTCGCAGGGTGTCAAATCAGGTGATCTTGGTGGCCAGTTTATTGTCCCACTGCGGCCAATCCAATGATTTGGAAAGATTTGGTCTAAATAAATTCTCGCATCCACTCCAAAGTGGACTGGACATCCGTCGTGCTGAAACCATACTTCCTGATTCATTCAATAAAGGGCCAACATTATTTATTAGCAACTCCAAATAAGATAATGAATTTAAATTTCCGTCAATTTTGAAAGGTCCAATTATTTTATTATTAAAAATCCCAGCCCAAACATTAATGTTCTGATGGTACTGTGTTCTAGTGCACAGTTGTAACCTAGGATTTTCTAGGCACCAGTACCTAGTGTTCTGTGCATTAGGTTCGTTGTTCAATGTGAACGTTGATTCGTCCGTAAAACAAATAGATGAGAGAAAGTTACGATCTTGATTTGCTCTTTCTTGCAAATCTTCGCAGAATGCTCGTCTACTTTCTTCATCCATTGGCAAAATTTCTTGATGGCATTGTGCTTGGTACGGATGGTAGCCATGCTTTCTGAGTATCTTCAAAACTGTTCCGTGATTAGTATTGCACTCGCGAGCAATGAATATTGCACTCGTATTCGCATTTGCAGATATTAATGCCAAAATTCTTACTTCTAATAGATTGTGTTTTCGGTTTGTTCGATTACCTAAAAGATACTCGCTTATAAGCAACTTCGATTAAATAAAAAAAAAAACGAAATTTTTACATTTGCTATTTTCAGTTGCAACACTTGCTGTGGTTGTGAATTTATGCACATAATTTTGTATCGTAGCAATTGTTGGAATGGGTCTATCTTCAAATTGTATGGAGAATAAGTTCCTAACTCTGCGTAAACTATTGCCGGCATAAAAACTGTTACAATTATTTTGGCTGTATTTTATCTCTTAATTGAGAGTTTTAGTTTTATCGATTGATTAAATAAATTATCCTGGTTAATTCGACTAAATAGATCATCTTTCGGACTCCTTGTGCCATCTAGCGGAGAGAATTCCATAAGAGTCCTATCGCCGTGCGTTTGCATTATCTCATGTGTGTAATGTATATGTGCTGGCGGGTAGATGGCGCACGGTGTTTTATTTAATAGTTTAGGTATTTTTAATTATTTTCTAATTTAGTTTTGGAGTTTCTTTTTGGGCTTAGAGTTATGTGACATTTTAATGATAATTATTTTCCACTTTTGTATTGTCATTTGAATCTACATTTCTGTCGTATGTTAAAATATCAGGTTAGGTCGCTCTGACATTAGTTCAAATGTTCGTGTTACGCTTAAGGTCGGTGGATGACAAGTTAGAACCTTCCTCTTTTGAACGTTAACTGTCGCAGAAGAAGCATTTAAACATCACCAGAGCAGAGGCAATTTTCTTGGTCACTACTTGAGAAATGTTGGATTATTGAATTATATCGTGTGTAATCGCTAGTACAAGGCGGATTTTATGATGTTTCTCAAGCATTAATGTGATTTTGGCGTTATTATTATAAACTTGCTGAGGATATTGTTTGTCGTGGCTTAGGAATTATTTAAACTGCTGTAAGTATAATTTTCACGTGTCTGGCCGATCTTAATTGTGTTTTTTTTCTATATTCAATTGTAGCTGCTAGTGTATGGCAAAAATTTCATTAGAGCACTTCTCGTAGGGTAAAAGTTTTGGAACCACGTGCCTGATATAATTTATAGTTTCAAGGGGATAGATTGTGTATCCTGCGGTGAAGACATATTATAAGGTGCAGATTGTTGAAATGCTGTAGCCTTTCTACACCGTTTTTTCCCGAAGATGTCGTTAACCGAGGGTATTTGGAGCAGATTCCTTTGCAGCGAGTGTGAATTGTAGAAGGTATCGTGTATTGTCGCTGTGGATGTGGAATTTTTAAGGTACTGTGACTGTGTATGATTTTCTGTTAATTGCCAATCAGTTTTGGTAATATCAAGTCAATTCCGAGTACTAACGGACTATTAATTGTAACTTTTCGGCTTAACTAATCGCTCAAGTCATCGTAATTTCAGTATTTAATTGCATATTGGCCTGAGTGCCTTATAATTTGAATTTATTAAATTAACGTAGTTTTAATAACAACAGTGACTCCAGTTGGGGGTTACTTTTACAATTTTGGAGACGTTACGTAGCCTTTTTTTTGGATTTCGAATTTTGGACAAATTTTGGATGTGTATTGGCGTTGCAGCCTCGCATCTGTATTGTGTAAATTTATAGCTTGTCATTTAGTGCAATTAGTCAACCATTTAAATTTATTATTGTACAATCTCGTAAGAAATTATTGAATTTAATTTTAATCACATTTCCTTATGTAAAGCATAGTTAACTAGCGCTAATATTTTTAGTATTAGATACCATATAACTTAGAGTCTGCAATCGACTGTCGAATAGCTTGTCGGTTGCCTCTGTTATACAGAGTGATTCATTTTGGAGTGTTATTGTGTTGCGATTTCCGGTCAAACTGTTCGACTTTGGAGAGACTTTTCGGCAAGTTGCCCTATATTGATATGCTTATGTAAGAATATTGTCGGGTAATTAATTTAACTTTAAGGTTGTCTCATGTGTTTCCTTTTTTTTTTAAATTCTTTAATTTTGTAATTATATGTCTTTGGTAATTTGAAATTGTGGATCACCTGGTGTGGCCATTTAAAACTGTTATTCATTCCTTCAGAAATTTAAATACTTGCAACTGGGTTGCGCTTATGTAATTCAAATTTCAATGTTTTTTTGTTTCCTTTTAAATCTTTTATTGAACTCAATTTTAACGAGCTACGTACGACGTATGTCTTATGTGATTAGTTGGCAATAGCTGTTTTGCTCTGTATACTTGGGTCTTGAACTATTTTGGGTACTTAAATGTTAATAAACCTGTTGTTAAGTTGAATGACTGTGTGTTGGTCTTATTTTTCTTATCACCTGGGGAATCTTATATTGGATCTTGTCCGGGGTCTGAATATCTGTTGGGCTCGGCATATTTTTACGGATAGGCGCCCTGACAACGTAACCTTCGACTTAGTACTGTGTTCGAACTCGCCCTTCTCTGACTGTAGCTGGAGGCGGTGCTGACTCCCATATTTAACATCGACCCTTGGGAAGTAAGAAGGTAAGGCCTGAGTGTTTTATAAGTTGGTGATTATTTAATAGACAAGCGTCTTCCTGTTTCAAATAGAAGGTTAGTTACCGTGGTGGTGTCTTACTTCCTACCTTCTTGGAGTTTTGTTACCGAGTCTGTTTAGGGCCTTGGCCATTTGATACTTTAAACACAAGAAGGTAGCAAAACTTTTTATAATAAAAACCCTCTCTTCGATAGTATACACGGAATCCATGTAAACTGAAGTATTGTATGTATCTATTATCCAGTTGTTAAAATCTGATAGAATGTAAATTGTGTCGAAGAAAGCACGGCCGTCCATACTTTATAGTAGCTGGACTTATAATATTAATTGCTTTATAAAGAAGTAATTTCTTTTATTCTGCAAATGAGTACTTCGGAAAATTACATTGATACGGAATCAAATTTTATTACTTTCTTATACTTCAATATAAGGAAGTATTGTGATGACGAAAATTTTCAACCTCGAGATTTTTGCAGATGTCCACGTTTTGAAGTCTCCTGATACCAAAAGACTGGTTTTTAAAAAATGTCTGTGTCTGTGACCACGATAGCGGTCAAACCGTTGTAGATATCTATTCCAAATTTTGTATTTACGTGTATGATCTCCCTCTTGAGATCTGATTAGTTTTTCAGTAAAATCGGTAGACCGGAAGTAGTAGTTTACTTCAGTGAAAAAATCGAATTTTGCAAATATTTCGTCAATTACTAAGTTTAAACAAATTTATAAAGAATTGAAATGTACTCAAAATTAAGTTTTAGACAAATTATCCTAAGAAAGTTTTTCGAAATTCCAACCGGAAGTAGGTCTTTTACTCTTATCGAAAATCAGTTCTTTGCGAATATCTCGCAAGTCATGGTTTTTAGACAAGTACGTTACGAGTATAAAAATATTTAAAACATAAGTTTCAATTTCTTTTGTATAAAAAAAATTTCAAAATTCAGACCGGAAGTACCACATTTACTCTTATCGAATAGCGATTTTTTGCAAATATGTCGTAAGTTATGCATTCTATATATACTTATCAAGAGTACAAAAGTATTTAAAACTGGATTTGCAATATTTTTTGTATATATGGAATTTCAAAATTCGGATCGGAAGTAGCACTTTTACTATTAGCGAGTAGCACTTTTTTGATAATATCTTGCAAAGTATGCATTCTATAGAGATTTATTAAGAGAATAGAAGTAGTTAGAACAGGATTTTGAATAATTTTTGTATAAAAAATTCTTAAAATTCTATAATTTGAAACGCTCATACGTATAAGAAAGTCGTGTGGTGGCCACACATCATTTTTATTTTATTTTATACACATATGTATCTGTCATATAAATAAAAATTATTATTTATAAAATATATTTCTAATTTTAGTAATATTTTTCATACAGGTATATGAGAAATAAATTTAAAACCTTGCAAACTAAATTTCTCTGACCGAAAGATGGTTTCAATAGTCACACAGTTTACTGCTTTTTGTGAAAAGTAGTTGGCCGAGAACTAGTTCGCTTGGAAATCGCGAACTAATTCATTTAGTTCTATGAGAAGAATCGTTCTTATTGAATCGGTCGTTCGCGAAATACCCATCACTAATTGAGAGTGCTGTAATTGAGAGTGCTGACAAGAGATAGGAAATCAATAGGAACCAAATCGGCCATGATTTAGGTACCCTGCATCTGTCAAATAGTGTAATAACCTATAATTGGCGTGTCAAATGGATATGTGTTTAAAAAACGTGATAAATAAATAAAAGTAAGAATGTAACTCTAAAATACATTTTTGACACAAGACGCCATTATGTGGGTAAAATGTGCATCAACCTATTAGACATAATCTCATCTTTGTCACCACTCTGATTATAAAGGTACTCTGTTGGATATTAAAGTCCCTAGATATATAAAGTACCGCAATTACCTCCATTTAGGCGCCAAAGAAGCGGTATTCGGAAAAACCGAAATCCGTTCTCGCCACGGTTTCGACATCCACTCAAATAACAACTGGATATGGTCCCAACGCACGTAATAACCTTACTCTTTATGTCATTATGTCAACAGCGATCAGCTGATTGCTCCGCGTGTCCGGATACTACCAACTCAATCACTAAAGTCCGCAAAAGTCACCAAATCACCGCCATTTTGGCGCCGTTATAATGGGACAAACCAATTGCGGTACTTTATTATCTAGGGACTTTATTGGATATGAATTTCGTGCGACATCTATGGGCGGGTCATTATACTACAGGACAAACTACATGGTGCTGAACTAATAATAATAAACTATTCATAAGAAGGGCGATATCTAAACTCACTTATTCGAATTATTCCATTTGTATATAATAATAATAATATATCTTTAATTCAGCAAAGTTACACAACTAATGAGGGCTTTGATAAAGCAGCACACCTGACCACTCGGGGAGAGATTACAGAAGTCCCCTCCCGTCATAACCATTTACTGCACATCTCACATTTCATAGGAGAAAATAAAATACATTCTCCTTCAAAAAGCTGTTTACAATGTCAATGACATTATAAATTGGTCCTTTGATTACCTGTGTTGACGTTATCATCACATTTTTGCTTGAATGTGCTATTGTGTAAATAGTATGTAAATCTTATTATTAATGCCATAAATTTATTATTATAATAGAAACACTATCCTTCTTACTGCAGAAGTGTTATAATTATCTTTCATTGCAATAATCTTGCTTTTACACCCACAATACCTCATCTCATCAGAGAAGTCGCAGCAACATGCGTTATACATTTACATTCTTGATAATTATCAATATAGTAAGTACTGCCTACACGTGGTCTGTATTTTGACGTTTCTTCAATTTGTATGTACCTGCGACTTTCAAAATTGCTTTTAATAACAGTAATTCCTAATAATTGAAGTTAATTTGGGGTCATCAAAGGAAGCTAGTTTACTACTTAATTTTTCATTCACCTAAATGTAATTGCAATTGTTTATATATGTAGAATTTTATTCTTCATACTCATTGAAGTAAGGTATAAAATAATTATAATCTTTCACTTCGTAAAAGGTAATTCGATGTACTCTGCTTTGACATTACCAGCCTTATTCATAATCATCACCCTAATAGGGTGTTAGTACGCTACTAGTAAGTAGCTACTAACATCCTACTAAGACGCTAATAATTTACCTTGTTCATAAACGCTTATTTAGTGGCTACTAAGTAGTAGGATCTTAATAGAAAAATGCATATGGCAACAGGGTAATATGAAGAACGATCGTGCGCACTGATGTACAAATTTAAATTTGCGGTAATCACGATAGAAGGCAAATATTAAAAGGTTAGAATTTACAATTTCAGATTAAGTAACATCTGCAAAATAAGAAGGTACTATTATACCGGGTGTAGAATGGATTTTCATACATAGGGATTTTACATGCAAAACTAATAATTTGCGAATATTTCCTCCCCTAATTTTTTTATAGGAAAATGTTAAACACAAAAGTTGTAGACAAAAAAAATGTATCTAAATTCTTTGATATTTATTTTCTAACACCTTCTGGTCCTGCTAGACTTGAAGAAAAAGTATTAGGAATGAACCGATTAGTACTAGCCATGAATCCTGTCAGCAATAAATGTCACGTTTTGACAATCAAAATAAGTTTGCTGATTCTTAAAATGAATTGCTATAGCCAAGAAGAGAAAGTCAACTTTATTAAATGGTACTACTCTGGATTGTCTTTTAGGGACATACAAGCAACTTTTGCTGGATTCTACCCGGAGCGACCAATTCTAAATTTGAACACCCTGAATAGAATTGTCAGGCACTTTGAGACCAACGACACTGTTAATAAGAAATGTAAGTGCCAGAATGTAACAGTTGGTGCAAGTAGAGAGAAGGTAGATGCCGTTCTCTTGAGCGTTGTAGAGAACAAAAATGTCTCCTTAAGGCCCGGTTATAGTCGGAAAAATTTCAATAGGTATGAAATTAGCTAGAGTTCGAAATATAATGCTATATAGATGTCGCTAAATGTACGGATTACACTAAAATTAAAATTTAGTTCGTTGCCATGGGGATGCAGACGAAAGTAAAGCAAACGATTTATTTACTGAATTGTAGAACGAACTGGATCGCGCAGGTAACATTATGAATGAATATCGGTCTTCTAAAGTAAGAGGGAGAATACCTTGCAAGTCGTATACCTCTCTTTCCGTCCTACACATTATTGTAAGTGGATAAAAAGCAGAGGTATGTGCTAAAGGGGTAATATAAGTGTCTAAATATTATTTATTCGGTCAGAAGAGAGATTTAAAATAAATAGAAAACACGATCGAATAAATGTAAATTTCTTTAACACTCTAATATATTTAAAAAAAAAATGTTTTTCTGATAGGCGCATATATTTCTATTTTCAACTACAAATATGTTCTCTACATTGTTTATTAGAAGTTTCCCTATATTTGTTGAGTTATATTGCCCATGATAAAATTTTATTATTTACCATGTACTTATATATTTTACTTTCTTATACGTAGTATAAGGAAGTATTGTGATGATGAAAATTTTCGACCTCGAGATTTTTGCAGATGTCCACGTTTTGAAGTCCCCTGATACCAAAAAAGTGGTTTTTAAAAAATGTCTCTGTGTGTGTGTGTGTCTGTCTGTCTGTGACCACGATAGCGGTCAAACCGCTGGAGATATCAATTCCAAATTTTGTATTTACGTGTATAATCTCCCTCTTGGGAACTGATTAGATTTTCAGCAAATTAGGTTGACCGGAAGTAGTAGTTTAATTGAGTGAAAAACTCGAATTTTGCCAATATTTCGTCAACTACTAAGTTTAGACCAATTTATAAAGAATTCATATGTACTTAAAATTAAATTTAAGAAGAATTTTATTAAAAATTTTTTTCGAAATTCCTGCCGGAAGTAGGCTTTTTACTCTTATCGAAAATCGGTTTTTTGCAAATATGTCGTAAATTATGCATTCTATATATATTTATGAAAAGTACAAAAGTACTTAAAGTTGGATTTGGAATATTTTTTATATAAATGAAATTTCAAAATTCGGACCGGAAGTAACACTTTCATACGTATAAGAAAGTCGTGTGGTGGCCACACCTCATTTTTTTAGTTTACTTTCTTGCTGTATTTCCTTCATCTAAAAAAATAAATTGTCCCACTTTTTTAAATAAAGAATTAAAAAATATATATACGACTGAGCATTTCAAATTATACAAAATTGTTTGAAATAGTGTTATTTCATAGAAAAATTAGCCAAATTTTAAGAATTTTTTATATAAAAATTATTCAAAATCCTATTATAAGTACTTCTATTCTCTTAATAAATGTCTATATAATGCATACTTTGCGAGATATTCGAAAGAAAATGCAACTCACTAAGAGTAAGGTGATACCTCCGGTCCAAATTTTGAGATTTTATTTATACAAAAAATATTCCAAATCCAGCTCTAAATACTTTTGTACTCTTGATAAATATACATAGAATGCATAATTTACGACATATTTGCAAAAAGTTGCTATTCTATAAGAGTAAAAGTTTTACTTTCGGTGTAAATTTGGAAATTTTTTTGATACAAAAGGTATTGAAAATTATGTTCTAAATACTTTTATACTCGTAACGCACCTGTCCAAAAAGCATGAATTGCGAAATATTGGCAAAAAACTGATTTTCGATAAGAAAAAGACCTACTTCCGACAGGAATTCAAAAAACTTTCATAATAAAATTCTTCTCAAATTTAATTTATAATACATATGAATTCTATATAAATTTGTTTAAACTTCGCTTTAGTTTTACTTCCGGTCCAAATTTGGAAATTTTTTTGATACAAAAGGTATTGAAAATTAAGTTCTAAATACTTTTATGCTCGTAACGTACCTGTCTAAAAAGCATGACTTGCGAAATATTGGCAAAAAACTGATTTTCGATAAGAAAAAGATCTACTTCCGGCAGAAATTTCAAAAAACTTTCATAATAAAATTCTTCTCAAATTTAATTCTGAATACATATGAATTCTTTATAAATTTGTTTAAACTTAGTAGTTGACGAAATATTGGCAAAATTCGATTTTTTCACTAAGTAAATTACTACTGTAAATCTAATCAGATCTCAAGAGGGCGATTATACTCGTAATATTTGGAATTGATAGTTATAGCGGTTTGATCGCTATCGTGGTCACACGCACACACACAAAGAGAGAGACATTTTTTAAAAACCATTTACTTTCTTATACGTGGTATAAGGAAGTATTGTGATGACGAAAGTTTTCGACCTCGAGATTTGCAGATGTTCACGTTTTGAAGTCGCCTGACACCAAAAAAGTGGTTTTTGAAAGATGTCTGTTTGTCTGTCTCTCTGTGTGTGTGTGTGCGCGCGTGACGTGTACAATCTCCCTTTTGAGATCTGATTAGGTTTTCATAGACCGGAAGTAGTAGTTTACTTCACTGAAAAAATCGAATTTTGCCAATATTTCGTCAACTACTAAGTTCAAACAAATTTATAAAGAATTCATATATACTTAAAATTAAAATTGAGAACAACTTTATTTAAAAAGTTTTCCGAAATTCCTACCAGATGTAGGTCTTTTACTCTTATCAAAAATCAGTTTTTTTGCGAATATTTCGCAAGTCATGCTTTTTAGACAAGTACGTTACGGGTATAAAAGTATTTAAAACATAATTTTCAATATCTTTTGTATAAAAAAATTTTCAAAATTCGGACCGGAAGTATCACTTTTACTCTTATCGATTAGCGATTTTTTGCCAATATGTCGTAAATTATGCGTTCTATAAATATTGGTGAAGAGTACAAAAGTATTTAGAGTTGGTTTTGAAATATTTTTTGTATAAATGAAATTTCAAAATTCGGACCGGAAGTAACACTTTTACTCTTAGCGAATATCTCGTAAAGTATGCATTCTATAGAGATTTATTAAGAGAACAGAAGTACTTATAATAGGATTCTAGATAATTTTTATATAAAAAAATTTAAAACTCTATAATTTGAAACGCTCATACGTATAAGAACGTCGTGTGGTGGCCACACCTCATTTTTTTTCGAATGTCTTGCAAAGTATGCTTTCTATAGGGATTTATTAAGAGAATAGAAGTATTTATAATACGATTTTGAATAATTTTTATATAAAAAAATTCTTAAAATTCTATAATTTGAAACGCTCATACGTATAAGAAAGTCGTGTGGTCGCCACACCTCTTTATTTGGTATCAGAGGACTTCAAAACGTGGACATCTGTAAAAATCTCGAGGTCGAAAATTATCATCAAAATACATCCTTATACTACGTATAAGAAAGTAATAAAATATACCTATCTATTCTTTAGTTGGATGCGGCTCAAAAAATAAAATAGTCCTACACAAACTAATAAATTGTGCTACCCCTCAAGTTTAGTATAAAAGTATCAAATGTATTTGTAATATTTTAATAAGGAAAGGGTATATAGCTTTCTTTCTCCTTCCCACATTATATTCTATTTCAAGGCCAACTGTATCTGCTACACCACAATTGGCCTTGACTATTTTATCTTGTGGTGGTATCTATGAAATAATGTACAAACTATTAGGAAGCAGCGTTTTACAGAACGCCTATGTTTTTTATCATTTGTATTTCATGCTTTTCAGGAAAATAAAAGCATATTTTTTATTTCTGTTTGCACTATCTTTTCGCAAAACATGCGTACATTATCCTAATGCTATCCTTATGCCCTTGGTTATATTTCTTGATTTTTAGAATTAGTTGATTACGATTTATAACAATTAATTGCTTTAGACTAATCACTACTTAATTATAAATGATTCCCCTTTTTAAATTTTATTATTCATATTCTTATTTTCACAAAAAGCATGAAATAAGATTCTGGTACAAAATGAACTCGGTCGGTAACACTATAACCGGGCCTTAAGACAAATAGGTAATAATTTGGGGATTCATTTTACTACTGCTCAGAACATGTTAAAGAGTCAAGATCCGCGGTTTCGGTCTTATAAATACGAAAAGCACCAAACAATATTCGAGGAGGATAAAGAAAAAAGAATGCAGTTTTGTGAAATAATGATGGAGATGGCCAATGATGACCGAAACTTTTTATCTAGGATTTTATTCAGCGATGAGTGTCGATTTCAGTTAACTGGTGAACCAAATCAACAAAATTATCGCTACTGGAGCACACAAAATGAACATTTAATGTTGCAGACTCATACGCAATACCGGGGTAGTGTCAATGTTTGGGCTGGCATACTAGGTCCTCACATAATTGGACCGTTCTTTATTGCAGACCGCTTAACTGGTGCTGCGTATTTAAATTTTTTGCAAGAAGAAGTCGGGCCAGCTATCGACGAATTGGGAATTAATTACGAATTTTGGTACCAACATGATGGATGTCCGGCGCATTACCAGCGCGATGTTTTAGAGTATTTAAATCATGTATTCCCAAATCGCTGGATAGGTCGAGGTGGAGAAATTAATTGGCCTCCAAGATCTCCGGATCTTTCGCCAAATGATTTTTTTCTGTGGGGCACATTGCATGATCGGCTATACAATGGAAGGACGTATCAAAATGTCGACGCTTTAAGAGCTGCAATACTTGCAGAATGTCGTCAAATATCACACTATCAACTGGCCGCAACTAGAAGAAATTTTTACGACAGATTGGGGTGCTGCTCAGCTGTCAACGGAGATTTGTTTGAGCATTTAATTTAGTTATTACTACAACTACCTTTATTACCACGTTCAATAAAATTTTAAAATCTCTTCAGCACGTTTTTTATTTTCTGCAAACGACTTAAAACCTATGCTTAAAACAGATTTAAACTATTTTTAAAGCTCTATAATTTTTGTGTTTAACATTTTCCTATAAAAAAAATAGGGGAAGGAATATTCGCAAATTATTAGTTTTGCATATAAAATCCCTATGTACGAAAATCCATTCTACACCCGGTATATAAATTGTATGTAGCAGAAAAAGTTTTCATGGATTATGAACAAATACATGTTAGAGCAGAATAGCAAGAAGTTGACGAAAGTGAAGTTAATGGGGCTCTAAATCCAAAAATGTTCTAGAAATGGCTTAATCCACTGGAAATATATAATTCAATAATAATAGAATTTCTATACAAAATATATGTAGAATGAAATAAAATAAGTTACAAACATGATAATCAATAGGTGGAAATACGTTATAGGTACTACACATTAAATTATGTTTATTCTTATATTTTGCATTAAAAATAATCTATGCAATGCTAAGGCAAGGATTTATGATACACTTGCAAGGTAAAAAGACTGTACCGATGACTTAGAGAATTTGGAACAAATATTCATTAAACAGGAGATTTGAAGTAATTGTTCATTAAAATTAAATGTTAAGAAAAATATAAACAATATTCAGAATGGAGATATAGAAGGTATTTTGATTAGTGATAATGGATATGCATGTTCAAGATATCCGTTAATTCCATCACGAACACTAACGACAAGTCCTGTGTTAAAATATAAGACTCCATATATCAACGAGAAATGTCTTTTCTTTTCTTTTGGAATTATGAAGAATAAATTCGGGTGCTTTTTTCATTAAACTAGACACAACAAGGGCATCGATAGTAGCAATATCCATAATGAATATTATAAAAGGAAAAATTGCAAACAGGAATCTTCACATTAAAAAAATATCTCCTCACTTTCATTAACTTTGTATGGAATTAGATTCATAATAAGGATAGCGATGAAAATTATTATTAGTGATAATATTGGCAATATTTTTAAGCATTAGATTATCATATAATAAGACATTTTAATTAAAAGCACCTATTATCACAAGTATGTTTTATTTAAAATAAAGTCTAAAAATAAAAATATCTTTATACACTCATCCTTTCCTTTTTCTCTTTTAACAATTTCATTTTGTATGTTCATATCGCGGATCTTTTTCAACTGTAAATGTTTCCATTTCAATGTATTTAATTAAAAAGTTATAGTCCTGGATCTAAAAGAAGTCTGATAAGTATGTGTTTATTTTTATTCGTATTAATTTGTTTTTTTAGGTTAACTTTAACGGTGAACTGTAACTTTAAACATACCCCTACACGCTACTAACAATTTAGTTGACTACTAAGCTTAGTACGCTATTAAACACCATTATGAATACAACTTTTTTTCGTAGAGTCTTAGTTGGATCTTGGTAGCCACTAAATTTGGTTATGAATAAGGCTATAAATCCTTTATTATGGTTATAGTTATTTTTATTTTATCCAGGCCTGAATCGTAACAACAACTGCTATGATGAATCATCATCAATTATTGTTGAGGATAGTATATACACAACAAGTTATACAAACTAATTCCCAACAAAGCAAAGATTTTATTAAAGGTTAGTACTTTGAACCTTTTTCAGCTTGTACTGCAATATCATTTATAAGATAAAATATATAGAAAAAGTGACAGTTCTTAGCTACATCGTCTTGCAATATGTATTTCAGAATAACATTTAACATCCACAATCATATCATTACTTATTTTTTGCCTTTAAAAAATTAGTCAGTAGACTTATATCGCTCAATTGAAAATATTTTAAGATTCTTAAATCTTAAGCAAAACGCCTATAAAATTGTAATAAACACGACTGGTGTAATTGGATAATTGCGTCATTTCCTTTAAGATCCCATTGACTTCTTTTTATTACTACACGATGACTGCTTTTATTATAACAAATTTAGCGGGCGAAATTCAAGAATGGGCACATCCTACTGGCGAACCCCTCTGGTGGCTGCCGTCGCGAACTAACTTGCGGTTGTATATCTATAGTCTACATAATCAAAGACTGTCTAAAATGTCAAGATTAATATTACCGATGCCAAAAAGAGCCTGACATTCCAAACAAGAAACTAGAAGTCTATTTTCAAGAACGTCGAGAAATATTGATCTGCCAAACTTTGGTGGCCTATAGACACGCCCCATTGCAATTTTCTTGCGACCAACTGTAATACTGACCCTGAGTTGCTCTATGGTGTCGCTAGAACCAATGATTTTACAATGAATACCGTTCTTAACAAAGATCCCAACACCACCCCCACGGCCATCCCGATCGCGTCTATAAAAGCGCTAATTATGTAATCTAATCATATCATCCGTAATATCAGACCTCAACCAAGTCTCAATTAAACAGATAACATCCAAGTCCATATCCCCAACCGAGTCACAGATATCCGACAACCTCGGAAGCAAGGAGCGAACATTCAGCGGTGCCACAGTAAGAGAGAAAAGTCTTAATTAATAAGTAACAATTTCTCAAGTAGCACAATAAAGAGGAAAACATTTAAAATTAACAGAGTAATAAACTTCAATATACTAGGACGCACCAAACAATCCACTTTCGTCATAAACAAAAAATAATGACGTCTGCATTGCCAATTTCATAACAACGAACATAATTACTTTATACATAACCAAATTTATAATTTCATTAAGGTAGAAATTATATTATATAATTATATGTATATAATACTAATTAAAGAATTATTTCAATCATTAATTTTAATTGAAAATGATAATGTTGGCGTTATTTTAGCCAGTTTTACTAGAAATATTAACATCGGATGTTGGCTTACGTGAAACGTCGTTTACACTCGCTAGCCATATTGACTTTGTTATATTATTGTAGTATTATAATTAAAAGTTTTTTTTTAGAACTAACGATGCTTAAGCCGTTCAGTAGTTAGTCAAAGGAGCTCATTAGTTCTTTGATGACATATTTCGCACGTAAACGGAATAACTGTGGTCTCTTACCGTTGGACAAGTGCGCGAGAGATATGTATACATTGTTGTTGTAATGACATCAAATAAAATAAAACATTATACTTCAGAGAGTTGCACAAGCTTAAATTATTGTTGAATCTGTCAGCAGTATTTCTAAGACACGTAAACAAAATGATGCTCACCGAAGTTCTAAAAAAAAAAACGTTTCAGGAAAAAACCTGTATGTGATTACTCCTGCAATAAAAGCACCAATACACGACACTATATATACGATCTGTATAAAAACAGTAAGTTGCTTATACAACTCAATGAAAATAAAAAGAATATTACAATGTTGAGCTTTGTTATTATCACTGCTAGGTTTTGTAACAAGAAGTAAGAGTTACAAACACTTGAAAACTCGACATTTTGCTGAAATAATAGTAATAAAATGTGTTTATATCATTTAAGAACCTCGACATGGTCATCTCAAATCGTTTTGTGAAAGATCAACGGAATAACCAATATATTAACGCCAATTACTATGTTTTTCATCAATATTTGGTGGTTTTTGTCTAGGCTAAGGTTATTGGGTCGGTTTTAATTGGATCCTTCAGCATCAGATGGCGCTACTTCAAATTACAATGTTTAAACAGATTATGCCAAAATATCATTATAAAATATATATAATTTTAATTCGTCCTCTGTTCGATTTTTTGTCGACTGATGTATTAGTATAAAAACAAAGTAGATTAAAAAAGAATACTAAAAATGTATAGGTCATATTTTGCATTTGCTCCCTATAACAGACACTTAGGTATTGCATACCGGAAAATGGAAAAAATGGATTGACAAAGTAAAGAATACAATTAGTTCCTCTTTTGATTTGTTTCTGCTACGAAACTTGTTTCTAGCCGAATTTTTTGTAACGAAGTAAATAGCTTAGTACCTAATGAAGCAATTTTCTTTTCCTACTTGCGCTTCTATTTCGTCTTCAGAAAAGTAATAACATTATCTGAAAGAGTTGGATTCGGAATTAGCCTTTTCGTAATGAATTTAATTATTGCGATTTTCTAGTTTTGACAAATTAGAGGATGAATCAAATGATCAGAATAAAAAAGAGATATTTTCATGTATACAGAGAGTTCGATAACAACGAACCCACACAAACTTGTTTTTTTAATAAAATGCTATGATTTTTGCTATGTAAAAACGATTAATGATGAAAGACCTTGTCTGGGCTCATGAATTTCCTTTCGGACAAAAAAGCCTAACAAACGACATTGCGTATCTCTGCCATCTTCCGGAGAATAGTTAAACTAGCGTTTGGATTCATTTCTTAGCTTTTTATTAAAAATTGGTAATGGTAGCTCTATCTATCTATACAAATGCAAATTGTTGACCTTCAGGACGTTTTCAAGGACAATTGGCGCGCTCTTAAATGTATTGTGTATTGTATTGGATTGGAAAAACACGTTTTAGTAATAATAGACGATTTTACTAAACATACAAGATTGTTTTCTTGTAAGTCAGCTGATAGAGTAGTTGTTGGTACACCTCGTGCTAATGGGTAAAGGATAAAGAGACCAGAAGAGTTTTGATCAATTAAAGAAAAAACGCAGACCAGAATATATAGACATCCCAAGAATATAATACTTAGTATTATAACAGGGGGCGGGTAAATAACCATACCTTGTGGGTGATTATTATTAGTATTAACAGAAAGCTTTTTTCTTTAACTGCCTTATTTGAATTATTCCATTTGTATACAATAAGTATTAATTTATTGACATTTCTGATTATAAATTATAAACAGAAATATTTTGTATGATGCAGTTGATAGTATTGTATTGAAGAGAATAAAATAACGATGGCGACTTGGCAACTATTATATCGTTTTATTAAAAATGTGGCAGTGATTATATTAATAAGCCAGTGAGGCTTACAATATCCATTAAATTTAAAAAAAACAAATTATCCACAAATATTTTCACAATTATTTTGAGATTTTCTTTAAATCAATTTTAAATTTCTACATGTCAATAAGCAAATAATAAACGGTTTGGTCAGAAAACGTCATTTCTGTTTCACGCTTCTAATGTATAACCATATAAAATCCAACATACCTGGCATTCCTTTCGAAGCAAAAGGCCTTATGGTGTTCCAGATATTCCTTCGAGCCCAAGTGAATTTTGCAAAATGGGCACTGTGCGAGGTCTGAAATTGCGTGAAAACATATCCATTAAATTTTATGCACGACTGACATTGATTCATTCTTTGTGGGAGGCAAATAATAATGTTTTGTTAAATATTTTTAAAGATGTGTAATCTCTTTAAAATACAAAAAGTATATATGTAGTCAATTCCAGAAACAACAAATGGGATATTCACAATACCTTCAATAATTGAAAACTTTCCAGCTGCATCCTCAACACAAAGTGTTTTATGTTTGGCCAAATGTGATTTAGAGCTGAATCCAAGACAGCAAACTGTACAGGCAAATATGTCCTTAACGATGTCCGCTATGACAATTTTATTTTCGCAATATTCCTCACCGAAATACACCAGTAATTCATCACCAGCTTCGATCTGACGAGTGCTTTGATAAAATATGTTATTTTCATATTGAAGGACACTCAGGTTTCCTTCAGAATTATTCCTGGTAGGATTAACGAACTGCATCCAATTCAAATACTTGCATTTATTTTTGTTCAAAACAAATTTCTTGCCTTTTCTTTCCCAGGGACATTCTGTTGTGTTGAGTCCAGTGAAAGGACCAAATTTTACACCTTCAGGAATAATTCTTAAGGCATATATTCCAGCTTGTCCAAAACAATACTGAATTTCTAAAATACCATTTGGTATATCTGCTCGTATCCCATTATCTGCATTCTTGTTTAAAATGTTCACAAGCATTCCACATTCGATGCAGTAGTCTATGTAATATGCTTCACAATGTTCACAGTCTGTTGGTCAAATATATACAAATTAAGAATCAGAGCATTTACTGTCACTTGCTGACTTTGTAAGTACAAAATGATGAAACATATATTTAATACTATCAATTCTCGAAATAGTTAAGTAACATATAACATACAGATGTCAAGAAGCAGTAACAATTTAATTAGGAGTTGAAATAATTTAAACCTCAGTATCTGAGATATAAAAAAAGATTTGAAAATAAAAATATGACAGCTTGTTGTTTATAATGGAATAAGAATCCTTTTACTTGAGATTTTATTTTTCAATAAACGGAATAAATACTAAATACACTTTCACCATTCTATGTAAAGGTCTTATATTTTATATTTATGCTGCAGATGTTTCATCACTACTTACAAATAATTTAATGGGTAAAGTGCAGTTGAGGTGTCGGGCGATTTTTTACAAAATGACTAGTGTACCTTATAGAGGACCTCTAACTGAACAACTTTTACTTATAAGATTAAGGGTGGAAACGTACAGAAGTGGAGATAAAAAATAAATTAGGTATTCACCGAGTGAATTTTGTAGGTTACATCCCATGTAAGATATCCCATATAGAGCATTGAAATAATGAAAATCGCAATAAATGATATTTATATAAGCTCACAACACAACAATTACCTTCGATTTGTACGTTTTCTGATTAAATTTTAGCAAAACCGTAAATACGAAAATCTAGAGAAACAAAATGGCGGCTGTACACAGACTCGATAAAACGAGTGGAAGGCACACTCACAATCTATGGTTCGTGTTGCATCGGTTATGCTTCGTTGAATCAGTCAATATAATTAATACGATGTAGAATGTCATTGAAAATAGTATTAAATGTTTATTATTATGAAAATCTAATAAAATTGAAATTATTAATAGAAATGTTGTTTTTGTAAGTAGAAGGAATATTAGATAATTAATTGTATCAGTTATATTTACGTATAGATAATATTTATGATTGGTATTTATTTATGATCGTTAATTTGAAAATACATAATGAAATAGAAAATTGCCATAATCACAAAATTTTACAATGGTTCCGATTATCCATTATCTGCTCTTAGTAATAATTGGTCTTTCATTTGCCATATAAGTGCATTTATTTTAGAGAAAATAATATATTTTGTAAATATTAAACTAAAACAAAATAAGTTGACTTTTATAACAATATAATGAAACATAAAACACGTTTTACAACTATCAATATTGAGTTCAATACAGATATAAAACAAGCTTAAGATATACAATGACAACGTACATTACGTCATATCTTTTATACCACCAAATAATTTCGTATTAACAATTGCAGGGACTATAATATAAAAATATTTAATCCACTACGCTGATTCATTTATAACACGTTCAGTAATTTTTACTCTAAACCTAAACAATGATTTTTAAATTGAATCGAAAATTAACAAATAGTAGTTGATAGTGTTTATTTTCTCTGACTAAACACACTGTATTAGGTATATTGCTATCATGTTACATTATTATATATTAATGCTCATGATTAATCAGTTATTTTTAAGGATGTAAGTAATACAAAATATAATTGAGATATTAAACTATATAAAAATATATAGCACTGGTACTTATCATATATGCTACTCTATGTGTTTGCCAGTGTTGCGATTGCTGTTACAGTTGTAACAGATCTGTTACGTTTCACTATGTTTTATTACGTCCTTACGAAAGCATATAAATCTATTACGTTTTCGTTGATTTTTCAACGATTTTTTTTACTTTAATTTCAAATCTTCCCAAGCAACAATATCACAATTTTAGAGAAGGATGAAAATATATATTTGCTAATGTAGGACAAGTATGCGTATAGTGGTTTTGCTACTACCGCTGGGTCCAGGGCCGCCGCGTGGGTATTAGGCGCCCTTGTTCAAATTGAAATTTGGCGCCCCCGCCCCTTTATGGGGTTCTGTTGGACTCTTATAAAGTGCTGCAAATTATATATGATATACTCTTTTATAGTATTCAAAATTTGACTTTCGAACTGAAAAGCTTTAGATTATTAAAACACGTTTGTCTTATTGTTTTTTATTATTTCATAAATTTTAAAAACAAAACAATGATAAAACATTTTTTAAGTAAAATATAAAAAATAGAAAATATATTCAAATGTTGAGCTTTAGCAGCTACAAACGCTCGTATCAATTCCTTTATATTTAATTTATCCATAATTTCGCTCTCTATGGATATAATTGACAAGTCCGATAATAATCTCTCCAGCGCCATGGTAGATCGCATGTAGTTTTTTATAATTTTAAGTTTTGGAAAACTTCGTTCTCCAGTAGCTACCGAAACTAGCAGGGTTACAGAAATAAGCTATTGCAATATTTGGAAATGTATCGGTAAGATTGTTTTCATAAATATAATTTAAAACATCAATAGGTGACATATCCTCTTTGGTAAAACATCGCAAAGATTTTATTTCTTCGAACAAATTTAATCCATCAATGTCATTTTCATTAACATTTTTAGTATCCGTTAATTTTTGTTCTAATTCTTTACAATGTTTTAGAATTTCATTGTCATTCCAGTTTTTTAAATGAGGTATATAGTGTACCACCTTGAAGTAATTGTAATCTTATTTTAATTGACTGAATCTTTCAGTAATTGAAGAAATGGCAGTGTCTAATATTATATCGTAAAATTCAACCTTAAATTTTTGTCTTGGATTGTTGATTGGTTCGTCGGTTTGTTCATCTTTTAATAGTTTATTTTTAAACCTGTTTCGACTTTGTGGAAAATCAGTATCCACCACCAAATCATTAGCAACGATACTTGCATTGGCAATTGCATGTTTGCATACGTTTCATCTGATCTACGATTATTTAGTTCTGATATAAGATTTTGTAAAGTCACAATTTGTAAATCACATTTAGAATTTTGCATTATTTCATTTACCACATTTACTAAATTTAAAATATCGTGCCAGATGTTAATGGAACAAATGAATTTAAACGAGGAAACCTTCTGAATCAATTTTTTTGCTTGAATTCTTGATGCCATGTCTCTTGTTTGATCTTCTTGAATATTTATTAACGCTCTCAAAATTCCCTTCAAATCGTTTTTCAACGGTCTTAAAGCTTGAATTCTACTTTCCCATTAGGTGTTGGAGAGTGGCTTTAAAGTTAGATTTTCAACATACTGTTGCAAATAGACCAACCTTTAACGGATGAAGAAAAGTAGTTCTAAAGCTCATGCACTACTCCGAAGAAATTAACTGTTTCGAAGGAAATTTTAGCTGCATCATTTACAACTAAATTTAGAGAATGCGCAGAGCAGGGGATATAGAGTGCCCTCGAATTATTTTCAATAATTTTTTGTTGCAATCCTTTGTGCTTTCCTCTCATATTAGCACCATTATCGTAAGATTGGCCTCGTAAATCTGAAAAATTTAGTTCCAACGATATTAAATGTCCATTTATGAATTCAAATAGAACCTGTCCAGTAGTGTCGTCGACAGATTGAAATCCTAAAAAATTTTCTTTAATTTGGGCTTTATTGGTTTTCTCGTTTCCTCGACTTTTGGTTGTCACATTTAAAAAATGAATGTGTATTATCATTGCAAAAATAAGGCAAACTAAACAACGACGTTGACCCGCAACTGCTTCTCAGCACATAAAGAATAAATATATGCCGATACAAAACATTCCCAATTCCTGTTGTTACATGTTACAAATTCTAAGATTTTTAACACGTTCCGTGTGGTAGCGCGAATTCCACACGGAACGTGTTTTTATTGTTCGCATCGGCAATCAAATTTTGTTTTACACAAACGAAAACAGCCCGCAGAAACGAAAACAAAAGTAAAATAGAATTAAAATATAAAATTAAAATAAAAATAAAATCTCATTTTATTGCTTAGAAAATATAAAAAATTGCAAGCGAATAATTAACAACTTTTATTTAAGTAACATTAAATTAAAAAACTATAAGTACTATCTATAAATTTTGGCGCCCCCCTGGCCCAGGCGCCCTTGTGCGGTGAACAATTTTCCACCCCCACGCGGCGGCCCTGGCTGTGTCCTATATTTTGGAACAGTATTCTTGTAGCAAAATCACTATGTACACTTGTTCTACATTAGCAAATATATATTTTGATCCTTCGCTAAAATTGTGATTTTGCTGGTTGGGTACATCCAACTAATACCTACATCAAGAAAAATATTATTGGCTGTCAGATTTTGGACAAAAAATGGTTACCGTATTGCGGTTTTTTAACTATTCAGCCTACTATTCAGGGACTTTATACAGTCTTGAAAATTGCTGCGCCATCTATTACGAAACAAGGTAAATCTATTACGTTTTTGCGCAGAATTCTATTACCAACTCACATGTCGCTGGGACAACACTGGTGTTTGCTATTTTATTGTGACAATTACTTTTTTGTAAGATTGAGTACACTGGAAAATAACTAATTCATATTATGTATGTCATTTGTATATCTTAAGCTTGTTTTATATTTGTATTGAGCTCAATATTGATAGTTATAAAACATGCTTTATGTTTCATTATATTCTTATAAAAGTCAACTTATTTTGTATTTTACTTTAATATTTACAAAATATATGATTTTCTCTAAAATAAATGCACTTACATGGCAAATTAAAAACCAATTATTAGTAAGAGCAGATAATGGATCGGAACCATTGTAAAATTTTGTAATTATGGCAATTTTCAATTCCATTATGTATAAATTAATGATCATAAATAAATACCAATCATAAATATTATTTATACGTAAATATAACTGATATAACTAATTATCGAATATTCCAACTACTTACAAAAACAACATTTCTATTAATAATTTCAATTTTATTAGAGATTTTCATAATAATAAACATTTAATACTATTTTCAATGACATTCTACATCGTACAAATTCTATTGACTGATTCAACAAAGCATAACCGATGCAACACAAACACAAATTTCAATTTATTCTCATTAAATATAGCTCGTGGCTATTGTTTTAAGCTTGTTTTATATCTGTCAATATAATGAACTTAAAATGATAGAAGTAAAACAAGCTTTGTATGACTATGACTACAACAAACATTACAATTAAAAGCTATTAATTTGCATTTACTCACATAGTAGTCCATTGTTGAAATCAATTTTAATATTATCAGCACTGATGCCTCCTTCAATTTTAATGTTATCATCCTCATTTTGTGCTGTCACTTCAACTGATGTCAATTCTGTTTTAATATTGTCCAAACATGTGGACTCTTCATATTGCTTTATTTTGCCATGCCAAAAGGTGCCTTGCACTTCAGCATTGTCTACAGTAATACCAGTTTCAGAGATACACACTTTATCCTCTACAAACTTGGCTTCTTGGCACTGTTCTTCCTTTACATTAAATGTATTAGCGGAAAGTATTACATGATCCGCCATTATTAACTATTTATTATACAAAAATATAAATTATAATGAAGCGTCAGGCTGTGGTCAGAGATTCAGAGCGTCTAAAAAGTGACTCCACTTGACAAAATCACTATATGCTCATTTGTTCTACATTAGCAAATACGTATTTTCATCCTTCTCTAAAATTGTGATTTTGCCAAGTAGGTTAAGTAGGTATATAAAGTAGAGATGAGAACAGATATTGGTCACAGTGATTTCGTCTCACTTGGGAAGTAACTTTATCCGGTTCGGTCGCGAACCGAGAGAGCCGGTTGATAATGAATCGGATCGCAGCTCACTTGGGCAGTAACTTTATCCGGTTCGGTCGCGAACGTATCAAAACCATAAAAGAGCCTACAGTACGACTGGCTGCCGAGTATCCACTGAATAATTTGGAAATTGTTAGAGGTGGGTCGTTCGCGAACGAACCGGTTCAGTGAACCGAATCCCAGCAGGCAACCGAGAGAGCCGGTTCACTAAATTTCAATGAGCCGGTTCTCGGCTCACTTGGGTCGCGAACCGGTTGATAATGAATCGGATCTCGGCTCAAAATGTAAAAATAACTAAACAGCTTACGTATAAATCTAAATTCTACATTGATAATTTACAAATTATAATTTAAAAAAATGATTTGTGATGTTTTCGCGGTTGTTAATCGACTTCTCCTGTCAGTAATAATGTTCCCAGATTTACTAAAAATGCGCTCGCATGTAACAGTAGCCAAGACACATAAACGTTTTTTTACTATTTCGTAAATTCTGGGATAGACATCTTTTCTTTGATGCCACCATTTTAGTGGATCTTGTTGTCTATTGATTATCGGTTCATTTAAGTTTTATCAAATTCAATTCTTTTACCTGTTCTATGTCGGTCAAAGACGCATAACAGTACTTATTTGTTATTTATATAGTTCTCAAAAATATTCCTTTGGATAAAATATTTAATTTATTAGTTGTCTGTGAGGTACAAAATTCTTACAAATATTTTTATTACACCTGCATCATAATCATAATTGCCATTTAATAATTATGAAAATTATGAAATGCTCTAGTTCTAACTACTTTATGTTCGAATGGCATTCTCTTCAATAATTATAAATAGGGGAGAGGGGGACACCTTTCAACACTTTTTCATTTGGAATTTTTTTATCTCAAAATAAGAGATAGTAAAAAGGCGATTTAGAGACATGATAATACTGTTATCTTTTGTCTGTCAAGTGATAATAGGAAATTTTTATAAAATCTATTCTTTATCGATTATATAGAATTATCAATATTTTTGGGCAGATTGTTGAATGGTGCCCCACTGAGGGGCACAATTCAACATTGAGTGGGGCACAATTCAACACAACTTTTTAGAAAAATAAAGTAATTTATTCTTACAGAAAATTGTCTTAGAACATAAGTAATTTAAAATACGTTAAATATTTATCGAAAATTAAACGAAGAGAAGGACAATTTAAACGAAATTAAGGACTGTGTTCTTTCCGTGCCCTTTAACTGTGAAGGACGTGGCAATTTGCCGACAACATCTCTAATTTCTACAGTAGAAATATCGTCAGTTTCAGGAAAATAAAATTTTAAACCTTTCCTTCTCATGTACTTGACTTCTAAGTCAGAACTGGTCTTTTTCAAAATTCGAGCAACATAGTGCACTTCATTTTTTTTGGTACAAAATTTTACAACTACAAAATCACCTACTGACAAGTTTTCAAATACAACTTCATAATCAAGTTCATCTTCCGACCGTTCTTCTTCAAAATCCAGAACATCAGAATCATCATGGATGGAAAAAGATTCATCTGAACTGGATGTTTCTTCTGTGTTCAAGACTCTTTTCGTAACTTTCGCTTTTTTCTTCTTTTATCTTCTTCAGTGAATTCCGGTGTTGTTCGCTTTTTTACATAATTTCTGACCATTGTGTTAGGTATATGCAAAGATCTGTAAACAAGAAAGATGGTGTTAGTTAAATCCTCGCATTTATTGTTTTCGTTAAACCTTAACTAAGTGTTAATACATAATATGGGGCACCTTTGAACACTGTTCAAATGTTCCCGAAGTATTTTGTTCAATTGTGCCCCATACATACAAAAAACAAATTATTATTATAAAATAAATCTATGAAAACTTACCTGTCTAAATTCAACAGTACCTTACTTCTTGACACCTTAACATATCACAAAAACGATATCACTTTTAAATTGTCAGTATTTTGGTTTTAATTTAAAATTTTAACCACGTGCGATGTTATAATTTATTTAGTTAAATCATACATCCGATCTAAGACGCAAACGACCGGCAACTGGTCAGCGCAACCGTGGTGGGAAGATAATGGTGTGATGGTGCGCATGTCGTTATCTCATTCTAGCTATAGGTTTGTTCGGGTTTAATTTTGAACGGTTCCAGAACAGTTCCCGTCAGGCGCGTTTGCAAAATCGTTTTAGATTTCGTAAATGCGCATGACGGGAACATAAACGCGCATGACTAGAACCGTTCAAAATTAAACCCGAACAAGCCTTATGTCTCTCTCGGGCGTGACGTCAAGTAAGTAACAGAGCGGTAGCCATACGCGAGAAGTATACCATACTACAATCAATTTATTTTACGAATTTTGGGGTCAGGGGTAATTATATAGTCAAATTACTTTGGGAATAACCCTGTTTATTATAACTAATACTTTTTTGTCGTAAATACATTACCAATTAATGGAAAATATATGCTAAATTCCTGTTGCAATTCATTTGGTAGATAGATACACAACAGTATGCCACTCTCTTTCGGTTTTATTTTTTATTATTGGTAGATTTTCTCATCTTCCGATCTAATCTCTTCTGGCAATTTTGAAAACTAATTTTCTTGTTAATTTCCCGTAACCTGATATATGTACGCGTTCTTGCCAAGCAATGTATAACTTCACGTTCGATTTTGTCTTTCAACTTTTCGCATGTCCTGTCGGTTAAAATATTAAAAATGAATTTTTCTTTTGATAATAAAGCGCCATGCATTGTATTAAATTCTTCTTCTAAAATTGTTGCCGCGTCCATTAATGAACTGTTCGGATGCAAAAGATATATTGAATCCAATCAGGCATGTTATCTTTACTGGCCATATCAGAAGGAGTTCCTAAACTATATTTATTCCTAAAACGATATGCCACGTATCCCGCAATATATTTCAAACCTTCTGAGTGCATGGTATCTTTAAAATTGAACAGTTGAAATTGACTCAAAAGGTCTTGATATTCACATGGAATTTCTTCAGAAATAGTATTGCTGTCGACACTATCGACACATTCATTGTATTCTGGTTCTATGAAAGAGTAGGGTATTTGAAGTTCGTCTGTAGGAACATTTTCATCCGGAATTTATTGAGCAACATTCCGTAACAAACTTCCAGAAAAGCAAAATTCATTTTCTGAATCCAAAGGTTTCAGTAAACACTGCTCTTCGACACTTTCTTCAGTGTTTTTATTTAGGGTGAAAGCAGTTGCTGAATGTTTTCCTAATATATACCACCTAAATGTAAAAGATTTTATTTCAAATCAATATAATCATGTCTACTCATCTCATTCTGTACTTGATATCAAGGGGGGAAGGATGATCATTGGCTCCACCCATACCCCTAATGTAGGAGAAGAAGTTTTCAAGAACGTCTTGATTTAATCGGTAAGTATGTATTCGATGTGGTACATTTCTTGTAAGTATTTGTACAGGCTGACTAACGAAGCATTACCTTTTTGAAATTGTATTACGTTTTTATGTGCACCAACTCGCATTGATGAAATATAATTTGTCACACGATCTAATAAATTAATTTGTTCATCAAATTTAGTTTGGGCATTAAATAAATCAAACCAATCATTTAAAAGTTTGAGCAGTTTGGCACATTCTTTCCAGGGAGTACCTTTCATGACGTCAGACGATATTCCACACCACTCAATGGCTTTGGAAAGTTGATTTGAAAATATTTGAGCCGCCGCCGCCGGCCGAACTTTCTGTCTTTCAGTACCTTTCACGTCAAGGTGATACTGACTCATCTTAAAAGCGATTGTCAGATCAGAATTTGACAATCGTAGTAACTTTTCCAAGCATGTTTTGTCAAGTTTTACATTTTCCACCATGAATCCCTGATCTAGAAAGTGGTTCCTCAACAGCTTTAATAAATGAGGAATGTCAGCAAAAACATGAACTTGGAGATTTTCATCATTAGGATGAGGAAAATATACATCTTTACCATGGCCAACGTTACTCTCAGACCAAAATCCAACATTCCCTGAACCCATATCACTTGTAATAGCGACCACAATAAATCCTGCGTTATACAGCTGTGATATAATATTAAACATTATTTCCTTTGTCATATTCTGATCAAAATCGTAAAATACAGGCTGCTTCCACTTGTTTAATAACCCACGAGCCATAACAGTTTGACAAGCTTTATGTGGTCCTAGCACTTGCTGCGTTTCTGGATCAATGCAGACTTTATTTGATACATATACCTCATCAAAAGTTTACACTGTTAATCGATCTAATTCTGATAGCTCACTTGCCTTAACTTTCAAAAGACGCATCACATCAGATAATAAGCCTCTGTGTACGTCTAAACATCTTGCCCATGCTCTTAACGTGGATAAGCCAGGCAAAGGGAACTTATTATTTCTCAAGAAACAATAGGCTTTCGGGCTAACGCTTCTAAGTGAAATTGCAGAGGCAATGTCATCAGGACTCCAATGAATCTTCTTTTTTGAAGGGTTAAGCAACACTTCTATTTGTCCAGGTGTGAAAATTCGCTCCAGGGATTTGAGATCCGGTCTTTCCGACTTTATTTTCCTTAATTCTTCTTCTAAGCGAACATTTTGCTGTAAAACATTTTCATATTTTGTTTTCCATTCAGCAATTTCTTTCCGAAAATTTTCGAGCGCTGCGTTAGGATTGGAAGGAACCTCATGTTCAATGGAACAGAAAGACACCTGAGGTCTAACTCACAACAAAATTAATAAATCTCAAGAGCACTAGGTATCATAATTGACAATACTGACTGATCTTTGCTGTCTGTGTCTATTTGAGGCTCTTCAGTGCTTGTTACAGTATGTGGAATCTCTTCCTTCTGGTTCAATAGTGCATCATTTATAATGGTACGACCACAGATAAATATCCAGATGGCCCATGATTAACAAATTTTTGTAGCCCTAAAATGGTTACGAACACCAGGCTACGCCACCGTCGCCCGGTTACTCCCACCAGAGGCGCTGAATATTTGATAAATTTATATAATCTGCAGTTTAGTTGTAATTTAAGAGATTGAAACCTACAATTGGTATTCTAGTTAACGACAGATGACGCTCCTAAAAAAATATTTTAGGTAATTTATTTCGGTACTGAATAAGTTAGTTTACATATATTTTTTTCTGTTATTTGAAAATATTATAATTATTTTTATCTAATTATTGCCAAAACAATTTTTCTAAATATAGGATTCAAAATTTCATTTAATTCCTACCCATATGATCATAAGCCTTAAGGTCTATAGTCGCTTGCAATCATTTCTGCACAAAAAACTGTTACATCAACTATGCATACAAAGTTACTCTTATGCACACTTTTTTTTTCTATTTATGTGATTTATTGACTATAAATTCCAAGAGCTCCTTCTTGGAGCAAGATGTTTGTGGGAATATAATTATAAAAAATGCAATGTAAGAATAGGATTCAATTTAGTTAACAAAATAGAAAATATCCTAATGTAAAAAATATATATAGGTATATAGCTCAGATAATATACAGTGTATATGTTAAGCATTTAGTAATTGGTAATTGGCGTATTGTTAAAGGATGAATTCGAATGTTTTCTATATGAACTATGAAATAAATACAGACTACACAGAAGTAGGTACTTTTATAAAGAAAGTAGGTATACAATAATGATCAAAGTAATTGTTTATTTATTATCTAATATTCTTAATTTTGGATGTTGCTTTTCGGGTGAGGTTTTTTTAAATGTTAATTTACAATTCTTAAATATCTTACAAATTATGAGTTTTTCAATTATAAATAATCTATGGGATGAACACATACTATTTTCATTTATCCATACACTTATTTGTCCTACAGCTGTTATTTTTCTTAAGAAACGTTCTCTTAATCGCTTCTTGCAACATATACTACTAAAATGTGTTTCGAACACAGTTAATGCTAAATTAACAATTTCCACAAATGTATTGGTAGGTTTTGTTAATCCCCTATCTACATCTTTCAACGAAATATTAGCATATGTTTTGTGTAATATAAATAGTTCATTGGTGTCTTCAAATAATGAACTTGTGGTAAAGCTATTATTGCATATAGAGCAGTTATATGTTTCTAAACATTTTTTTTGCTAAATAGCCATCGAAATATGTAATTGAACAATGTTCTAAAGTTAATGGGTCATGTGATGAAGGCTCAATAATTGTAGTCGACTCAGGAGAATCCAAGGAGCTACTAGTGGCGGAAGAATCTGATTCCAGTAACATCTTGCCAGGCGTGAAAGCTTGAACATCAAGAATTTCATCGGTGTCTGGTTCACAAGAAGATGTAAATGGTGGTGTCATTAAACTATTTATAGCACAACTTCTGAAAATTGTTCTTAAAGTCCTGGCACTAGGATTTCTATTATATCCACCTTTCTGTCGAAATGTGGAAAATAAATTTTCTAGTGCGTCCTGATTCAGTCTATTTGTTAGTATATATCCTCCTTCTTCGTTAAAAAATTGTAAAATTCCTTGAATAGTTTGTAATAAACCATTAAAGCACGGTGGTCTAGTTAGGGTTCCTTTAATGTGATCTATTTTTTTTATAGATTTCAGCATTATTTTTGCTTCGTCTAGTGTTGAAAGAATAAGATTACTTTCCTCAGAGAGGCCGCATCGATATGGATTTGATGTATACAAATTCTTGCTATTTAATGAATCAAATAGTTTATCCATAAACTCTAAGAAATTTGCTGTATCTTTAGCCGATTCACTTTTTAATTCACCTGTATCAGCGCAAGTTCTTATAGCTGCGACCATTGTCTTACTAAAAACTTGGACAGCTAATTTTACACTCATTTTTTGAAAGTTATTGGGTGATATATGTGCATCTGTTATTTTTGTAAGTGCTCTGCTCTTCTTGTTCTTCTGATCAATATTATATGTGTTCTTTATGTCATTGAAAGAAATAATTTTATTATCCAAAACAAAATCGCTATTTAATAAATTATTTCGAAAACTCTTAAATAAATGAGGTGTATCGTATATAAAAAAAATTTTCCGTTTTCTGTGAATAAGAAATGGACAATCTGGTGTTATATTTAAATGTTTAACTAAGCTTTGATTGTTGCTACCCTGGTCGCATACTATAAATTTCGGAATAAGCCCACAGTCAAATAATTTTGATAAAATGCTTTTTATCAATATGATAAGATAGTGCACCCTTACTCCGGAATGTGAGAGAAAATATGCTAATGGTAATTTCCAATGCGAATGTATTCCTCTTGCCATAAAAACTAATGCATTTTTTGCAGTCAAATTTGACCTTCCGAGACTACCATAATCTTCATAACCCTCAACAACATCCATCTCCTTGGAAAATTCTAAACACTCCATTATTGACATTTCGTCAAAGCATAAAACACAGAATTTGTCTTTTTCTGGCCTCAGAGAAAATTTTGTTTTTATTTCATGAAATAATCTCGAATTTACCCCAGGCATAAATTTTGATGCTCCTAACCATCGCTTTATAGATGTAATACTTGGTAAAATAACTTTTTGTCGTAATAGAAATTTGTAAGCTGCTGGTGATTTAAAATACAATGTCAGTGCAAATTTTTGCTCATCAGCAGTCCATGAACGCCGTTTTGTTTTAAATTGCATACTTGCCACTGCCTTTGAATGTTGTGAGGGAAAATTGTAAGAACGAAGAAAGTATTCAGCAGTTAAATGTTGTTTTCGTAGTCTATTTTTTTCCCTCAGTGTTCGTATTTGGTTTCTTTTATTGCGTATAATTTTATTCTTTATAGCAATATCTTGTTTAATTTTTTTTGTTCTTGGAGAATCTCCTGGTGGGATTAAAGGCATTTGACAAATTTCATCTATATTTTGAGACTGTGACAATACCTATTTCAACTTATTATTTATTATATTCACACTTATTACGTCGGTATTTTGAAAATATTAAAATTTAAAAAGATACAAACTGCTACAATGAACAACATGGAACAACTAACTACATTAAATATTTAATATTACTCTGCAATTCCAAATAAAACAAATACAGTCATCCCCAACGCATAATGTGATAATACCTACTTTGATTTCTTTGAATACAAAGCAGTGTCTTTATTTCAAACCCAGACAATGCGCTCTTTGCAAACCATATTGAAATTGCATAAAAGTGTCTGTCATTTATAAAATATTCTAATAATATCATAAATACACATGCCTAAATGTATTTGGAATTATAAGGTTGATATTATTTCTATTGAAAAGTAGTTGATTAGCAAAACATTCCTCATTTTTCTTAATATGAAATAATGGACCAAATATAATAAATGTACCCTATTTACTCAGATAGATAATCCTCAATATATGTAGTTACATATACCGTAGTCGGCATATTTTAATTTCTGATACGAAAGTAGAAAGAGGAAAAGAGCGCGACGAAATAAACTAAAGATAAACATAAGCGAGGCTGCCAAGACAGTACACTCG
Organism: Amphimallon solstitiale; assembly: GCA_963170755.1. NCBI lineage: Eukaryota > Metazoa > Arthropoda > Insecta > Coleoptera > Scarabaeidae > Amphimallon > Amphimallon solstitiale. The sequence continues at coordinate 45,887,392 of OY720685.1, forward strand.
CGTGAGGGTGCTCCGACATCGACACTGCGTTGCTCTCCCACCACTGTTAGCAAGCAGGCATCGCTGCATATAATAAGGTCATCTTCTGCATGCGATAGAAGTGTAAACCGAAATTTTAATTTGACGACTACGGTATGTATATTGTTTCTCTTTATAGGTATAACAGATGAATACCTATAATAATGTCTTTTTTATTCACTTCACTCCTTGCTCATATTTAAAATCTAGTAATGCTGAGATATCACTTATTATGTTACTAACAATATTTTATACGGTTATAAAATATAGATAATTAAAAATGATATGATAAAGGAGTAAATAATTTAGTTCTTTTAACGTTATCACTAGGGACCGGCAGTCAGGGGTACTTTGGCAGAATTTATAACATATAAATTCTGCCAGTGTATCTCTGACTGCCGATCACTAACTAATCAACTAATCACCATATGAAACGTAAAAAATCTATTGACAGTTTATAGTGGATGCATTTAGTCCTAAAAAATAAGGTGTGGCCAACACACGACTTTCTTATACGTATGAGCGTTTCAAATTATACAAAATTGTTCTAAATTGTTAAGAATTTTTTTTATATAAAAATTATTCAAAACCCTTGTATAAGTACTTGTAATCTCTTAGTGAATCTCTATTGAATGCATACGTTGCGAGATATTCGAAAGAAAGTGCTACTCGCTAATGGTAAAAGTGTTACTTCCGGTCCAAATTTTGAATTTCACTTATACAAAAAATATTCCCAATCCAGCTCTAAATACTTTTGTACTCTTGACAAATATATACAAAATGCATAATTTACGACATATTTGCAAAAAATCGCTATTCGATAAGAGTAAAAGTGTTACTTCCGGTCCGAATTCAATTTTCTTTTTATACAAAAGATATTGAAAATTATGTTTTAAATGCTTTTATACTGAAATGTACCTGCCTAGAAAGCATGACTCGCGAGGTATTGGCAAAAAACTGATTTTCGATAAGAGTGAAAGACCTACTTCCGGTAGAAATTTCGAAAAACTTTTTTAATACAATTTTTCTCAAATTCAGTTTTCAGTACATTTGAATTTTTTTATACATTTAAGAAAGAAGGTATTAAAAGAAAGAAGGTATTAATTAATTACCAATTTTATACATTTGTTTAAACTTAGTAGTTGACGAAATATTGGCACTGAAGTAAACTACTACTTCCGGTCTACCGATTTTACCGAAAAACTAATCAGATCTCAAGAGGGAGATTATAGTTGCAAATACAAAATTTGGGATTGATATCTATAGCCGTTTGGCCGCTATTGTGGTGAAACACACACAGAGAGAGAGAGGGAGGGAGAGAGAGAGAGGGGGGGCATTTTTAAAAACCTCTATCAGGAGACTTGAAAACGTGGACATCTACAAAAATCTCGAGGTCGAAAATTTTCGTCATCACAAGACTTCCTTATACTACGTATAAGTAAAACAGCCTTGATTTTAACCCTCAGTCAACTTGAACTGCGTTAAAGTTATTGCACTGTTAACTAACGAAATAAATTGGTGTGGGCACCATACACATTCTAAAACGTATTAATGGTCCAAATTAAAAAAAAATATATTCAAAAGTTGTTCTAAAATATGTTGTATATACTTTTTATTTGTTAAATAATCTGCTAAATAGGTAACCAAATAATGTTAGTTTTAAAAAATGATTTATTCCGTGTCTGCGGTGAACATAAAATTTAACAGCGTGCGAAAGGCGAAAACAAATGCACCCATGCAATTAAAATTGTTATGAGATTTATCTTTCCCCATCTACTTTTCTGATTGATGGGTAAACAGACACATACTCTCTTGGTTTATTTTCTAATATAAAATCAATCTCACTGGGAACATCGACAATGTTTGAATTTATATAACCTGAAATTGAAGAATTCCTAATTTATATTTCTTATAAGTGTTAGCATATATGTTTTTTTGCCGTTCACTTACAAAAAGTGTGTCGGTTTTTTGTCGTCAACTCAAGGCTAAATGTGTTTGGGTGAGATGAATAAGGAGATTGTTCTTTTCTTGTTAAATATTAAAAATAGGAAATAGATCATAATTCAAGTTCCCCAATATCGTCATCTGGTGTCGGTTAGTTAAACTTGAAAGGTAATTTATAGCAAATCGTACTTTAAATTTTCCGGCACACATGTGGTTTAAATATAAAATAATGGTAAATTCTAAATCGTAGTGTCCTCTATTTTTCCTAAATGAACTAAAACTGATGGGCTACAGTAAAGCCTATCTCATGGGCTCTCTGTTCTTTCTCTGTGGTACGACGGCGCCTTTTAGCTGCTCTCTCTTCTCTTCCCTCAACGTCTACCGTAGACCTTTTCACACTTTTACACACGGGATTATACGGTACCGCGTCTGCCTTTAATGTCCTTGCATTTTTTGGGGAATAATTCAAGATGCGATGTCGCAGGGGAATGTCAAAGTCACTCTCTTTAAAGTGTACAGAACACACATAGCCTACAAACATTCAACTTAAAATGTAGGAATCCTTGTAGTATGTTAAATAAAAAGACTTACTGTTCGCCACGTTGAAACAGTTTGACCTTTTACAGGCATTAATCCAACGCTGCTTGAAATATTCCACTTTCGGGAAACTAAAATACGTGATACCAGTACCTTTAGTTTTTCGGGTGTAATTCGAACACCCGTAAAACGCACACGCTGGCATTGCTTTCATTCAGCAGGCAGATCGGGAACCGATCCCGCTCCAACCGTTCACTTCACAACAGTTGAGTGTTTGCTGGACAGGACCGCTCACCTTTATGTCATCCTCTGTCATCTGGTACTTTTCATTGCTGCCATATTTTAAAATTGTAGAGATTAAACCGAATAAATAATAATAATAAATTATTTTTCTGCGTTAAGTTTTGGCGTAGTTTTTAGTGGAAGGGATGGTTTTTCCAACGGCGAATAAAATACTGGGTGAACTCCAATATTTTAATACATTTATTTCTGCACAATACCTTTAATTTGTTGTATCTTACTTTTCTAGTAACTTTCTTCAAAATTATGTATAGGTTGGTCTTGGAATGGATCAATGGCGCATGCGTACAGAATACGCTCACTAAGTGAGCATAGAATTTTTCCGCTCACAAAAATGGCGGCCGCTCCTGAACATGTTCAGAGTGAGCGCTCGTCTACTGGACATGATCACTGAACAGTTGCGCAACTGTTGTGTCTGCTGAATGAAAGCATTGTGATTGTGGAGTCCCCTACCAAATAAATGTATAATTTAGTTTTACATATATTTTGCTTAATTTGTGTACAACAATCTGATAAGTTGTCAAATTTGAGTGCATTATAGTTTCAAATAAATTGTTTGTCAAACATTTTATATAATTGGTGTGCGCGCAGCCTAAATTATCATCCCGGTTCGTTTCAGCCGACGACGGGGCCGAGTATTACATATTTACACGTTCTTGGAACGGTATGGTGGGTATGGTATAACCACAGCTATTATGGATCCACACGGTTCAAATGAGCCGGTTCCGGGACCTGGCTCACAATGAGGAGCTGAACCGAGTCAAAGAAAGGAACAGTTTTGCCCACCTCTAATTGGTGCGTATGGTGACCCTGAATCTCAACCATTACTTATTTCACAACTATTGATGTTTGGGATCGCGAATAAGTTTTGATATTTTCAATGCAGAGGCAACCAGGCAAGGTGTAAATTCTATTCACGCAGACTACAAGCGGTGATTTGTATATATTTTTATAGCATTATTCAAATTGTGCGAATATTGGTCCACTCACAATTTACAAATTAATAAATATTGATAATGGATGATCATGCGGACAATGTTGAAATGAACAGCTCGCTGCTTTCGGAAAATATATTCAGTATTAAAGTAGAAGAGTGTCAAGAAGACAGTTTTATAGAGGATAAAGTGGATATCTCTAAAACTGCTATTACAGTAGACAATGCTGAATTACAAATCTGCATGACAAAATAAAGCAGTATGAGGAGTTCATATGTTTGGATAATATTAAAACAGAATTGGGATCATATGAAGTGACTGAAGTACAAAATGACAACATTAAAATTGCAGGAGGGATAAGTGATTGTGATATAAAAATTGAGTTGGATAATGGCCAACTAATGGCAGCGGTTGATAATATTAACAGAATAAACAATATTTTGAAAACTAAATTCAGAACTCTGTCCCTAGACGAAAAGTTGAAAATTAAAACTCTTGGAAGGCCTATTCCGCATTTAAACCTTACACAGCAAGATAAGGTGGCATCACGAAATTTTACGAGACGTTTTTCCAAGGAGATTTATAAAAAGTTTAAGTGGATTACAGGCTGTGATATGGTAAATGCCCTGTTTTGTTTTCCATGTGTTCTGTTTTACACTGTCGGAATGGATAAAATACGGACAGTATGGGGTTTTGTGGATCTAAAACATTTAAATGCTCAAGCAAGAAAACATGAATTTTCAAAACATCATATTCATTGTTGTACAGAGTTCGCTTTACTAGGATCGACATACATTGCAAGCCAATTGGATTCAGTTTATCGACAAAATATTATAAAACACAACGAACAGGTGAGCAAAAATAGGTGTATCTTAAAGAGAATAATTAACTGTATCAAGTTCTGTGGAAAATTCGAGCTGGCATTAAGAGGACATGACAAATCGGAGAATTCTGAAGAACGTGGGATTGTTCGTGAATTAATTGACTTTTCCGCAGAACTGGATATAATTCTTAAAGAACATTTAAGTAGTGCATCTGTTTTTAGAGATACGTCTAAAACTGTGCAGAATGAAATTCTGGAGAGTATGTTAGCTGTATGCAGTCAAGAAATTATAGAGCAGATTAGCGATAGTAAATTTTTGGCAATTCAGAGTGATGAAACAACAGATATTTCAAATCACTGTCAAATGGTAATAATAGTCAGATATTTTCACAACGGACATATTTATGAGAGATTCTGGACGTTCTTAAGAGTTACAGATAAGTCAGATGCTGGTTTAGCACATTGCATAGAAACAGAGTTAAATAAATTAATACCATATATGCCCGATAAATTAATCGCACAAACATATGACGGTGCGAATGTTATGAGTGGGGCTTCCGGAGGAGTTCATGGGAAAATAAAACTACAACATAGACACGCTCACTTCGTTCATTGCTATGCTCATCAACTTAACTTAATCTTGCAAAAAGTGACAGGTCAATATGCCAAATTACGTATCTTTTTCTCAAATTTATCTGCAATTCCCGCTTTCTTTTCAATTTCCAGTTACAGATGTGATATATTAGAAGAAATCGTAAATCGAAAATTGCCTCGACTTGTCGGTGCACGCTGGAATTATAACATCCGTACCGTAAATATGGTTTTTGAGAATCTGGAGAAGTTAATCGAATGCTTTGAAGAATTGAAGGAAAGGTGTACTGAAACTATTACTTGTAAGGAAGCATACGGTTTACAAATAACACTGGAGGATTCGGATTTTGTATTTTGGTTAAATTTATTTCACAAAATCTTTCCGCATATAGACGTATTATTCAATCAATTTCAAAGCGGCAATAAGGATAGCATTGCACTCCTAAAAGATTTAAAGGAATTTGAAAAAAAAATATTATATATCAGGAATTCCATTAAAGAGATAGAATGAAATATAACGAATACTACCGAAAATAAACGACGAAAAATTAATCCCGAAAATAGAAATTGCACAACCGCTAAGAAGGTTTGTGATGCAATAATTTTGCAATTCAAAGAGAGATTCTCATACAGGGGCCATTTAGAAGCCGCAACTTTAATTAACGCAAATAATTTCACTAAATTCTCTCAGAGTTTTCCAATTTCAACTTTCAAGTCGGTCATTGAATTAATGTTACAGCGAGACAAACTAAAGATTGAACTCGAAGTTATTTATTCAAGAAGCGATATCAAAAATATTGTGGGCAGTTTGAATATGCTCTCTTGGCTTTCTGCGAACAATCTAAGTGAAACATTTAGCGAAACTGAAAAGCTATTAAAAATTATTGTGACAACTCCGATGAGTACGACAGAATCAGAACGATGTTTTTCAACTCTTAACAGGATAAAATCTTTTTTAAGAAATACGATGAATGAAGAGCGACTTAATGCTTTAGCTATGGTATCCGTTAATAAAGATCTGATGCATGAAATTTCCGGTTTTGATGAGAAAGTTATAGAACATTTTATTTCACAAAAAGACGGAAGACTCGGCTTTGTTTACAAAAAATAAATTTTATTTGACTTCCTGCATTTATTGACAGTTACGTTTTCAATCCTACTGAAGTCCGAAAGAACTAGAGTATGTGATATACATTTTGCCGAGCAAGATAGACGCCATGGTGCAAATTTGAAGAAACATAGTGTTCCATCTCTACATTCGCCATATACTATTGAAGGTATGATTTTATTCTATTGTGTTGCTGTATGAAATAAAATCAAATGTTGATATAAGAAATTTTAAATGTGTGATGCATGATACTGGAAAGGCCTTTATAAAATTACTTATTCATTTTCATTTATTTACCTACACAAAAAACATTAACAAAATATTGAAAGGTAAAACACTCACAGTGAATTCAACAGAGCCACGTAAATTACTCGTGCGAGAACAATGTATTAAACACAAGAAGTTCTTCATAAAAACTAAGAATGCTTGATTATGCACATAATTTGTTATATATTATTATTAGTTATACACATATATGTATTTGTATATCTATCAGTTATTTGTAATAAAGTAACTTCATTATTTCTGAAATTGTTTTTCTATGAGATTTTCTTTTTTATTATATCTTTCTAGATCTATTTATCATTACAATTGTACAATATAATGAGAAATAATATTTGAATTTGAATTTTTGTTTGATATGAAAATATAATGTATTATTGTGATAGGTGAAAATAAATTAAAAAGAGAGTATTCTTTTCTGACAAACAAATTGAATGTATTAATTTTCATTCGACTTTAAGATGTGCATTAAAGCGAAGTGAAAATGAACACATTTAATTTGTTCGCATCCAAAAGCAATAATTACATATTTCAAAATATGAATAGGTACAGTTGTGGCCAGATAAATGTAGTACAAGCTTTTTTTAAATAAATTGTTATAGTGTATGTTAGGATTTTGACATTTAAATGTCAAATTATTTTAAATTTTGTTGAACGTCAATAAATAGCTCATATCTTTGTACGATGGCGCGAAAACTTACAGCAGCTGATAAAGTTCGCATATTAATTAAATTACAAGACGGGTACACTATTAGAGAAATTGCACAACAAATGCAGTTAAATAAAACTACAGTGATGAGAGTTAAGAAAAGATGGGAGAGTGATGAGAGTATAAACAGAAAACCGGGTACTGGGCTTAAAAGAATTTCAACTGCTGAGCACAACCATAATTTAGTTCAACATCTCCGAGAACATCCCTTTGATTCAGTAAAAGTGGCTGTTGCGGAAACCATTTGACCTGGATCACGTAGAACTACGAGCAGGAGAATACGCGATAGCGACATAAAATCGCGTGTTGCAGCCAAAAAAAATTAAGATTAGTGAAGAGGCAAACAAGCCCAGACTTTTATTTGCATTAAACTATATAAACAATGAACCTCAGTTTTGGGAAAATGTTGTTTTCACTGATGAGAAAACATTTCAATCTACAAATAATAGCTCTGTTCGTGTCTACAGACCTAGCGGCAGAAGATATGAGGAACAATATATAAATAATTCAGATCGGCAAGGAAGATTCTCAATAAATATTTGGGGATGGATAAGTTACCACAACGTTGGAATGTGTTATAGAATAAATGGCAGATTTAATTCGCAAAATTATATTCATATTTTAGAAAATATTATGTTGCCATCAGTCCAACATGTGTATCCTGAAAACACTTTTATATATCAACATGACAATTGTCCAGTTCATAGTGCAAACATAGTGTCTCAATGGATGAGAGAGCACAACATTGATGTTTTGCAATGGGTTGCCAAGAGTGCAGACATGAACCCAATTGAAAACGTGTGGGCTGAAATGACCAAAAGTATGTCACATATGAGATTTCAAAATCAGGACCAATTGTGGGAAGCCATTCAAAATACTTGGCTATCTCTCCTACATAAACCAAATTACTTTAGAAATCTGGTGGCTTCTATGCTGAGAAGGTTAATGGCAGTAATTGACGCCGATGGTGGTCCAATAAAATATTAGCTTTTTGTTAAAAAACTGATTAATAAAATAAATAAACTTACGGTTTTATTCTAATTTTGAAATTATATTGCACAGTTCAAACGATCGTCAAACAATAACAAAGTGAATATGTCTTGTATGATCTGACATTTGATTTTACATATTATGACAAGCAGCTTAAGTTGAAGTTACTCACAATAATAAAATTTCAGATTTTTGACGTATATGAATTTTAAGGTTGTACTACATTTATCTGGCCAGACTGTACATGAAAGTAATGTGTGACTAGACTCGCAAGAGGGCAGTTTTTATACATTATGTCTCCCATATATAGTATTCCTTTATCTATGGTTTAAACTTCCTTCACGTACACATCAAATGGCGCAGTCAAGCCAAAATTTTTATCCGCGGTTTGTATTGCGTGAAGGCCAATATAGACGGCGCTGACATCAAAAAATTACAGTTTTCAATAAAACTAAAGCAAATAGCGGGCGATTCAAAATGTATTTGGTAGCGGGAAATTCAAAATTAAGTTTATTACAAATTAGGGTTTAATACCGCGAGATCAAAAATATATTGATAAAGGTTTGCCATGGAATGTAAAAATCTGTCTTGTTATATCATTAAGTGTCATACTGTCATTAATATTTGTCATTTTAAGAGAAAATATAATGACAAATATTAATGACAGTGTGACACTTAATGATATAACTTAAGACAGACTTGTACATTCCATAGCAAACCTTTTTCAATATAATTTTTGATCTCGCGGTACATGATCACAACACTGTCATCAAATTGCATACTATTTACTAGTTCCCGTAGTAATGAGGAATCATTGCTAAGGAAAACAGTATGCAGTACGATATTCAATTACAATGCTGTAACCACACAATAACGTTTTAAAGAAAACAATTACTTAAATAATTACACTTTAATATTGCTACGTAGAAAAGGTACAAAGTACATTTATGAATATTAATAACTAACATCTAACACGTATGTTTTAGTTAAATTACCAGTACAAAAATAAAGTAACGAAGAATAGCATAATCTACCAAAAGTAGAATATTCGACTAACAAACATATTTTTATTAATAGAATAAAACACCTTCTTCACAAAAAATAGTTTAATAACTAGATGTCACATTTTGTGTGCACTGCACACATAGTCAGTAATAACAGTTACTACGAAATGTGACATCTAGTTATTAAACTATATTTTGTGAAAAAGGTGTTTTATTGTATTACTATTTCTATATTTCACAAGTGTTCAACATATATTACTACAAAGATAGTTTTAACAATAAGATAGAATTGCTGTTGAAAAGTACAAGTACCTACTCAAAATACTACAAAGTAGGTAATTAAACCCGATAGATACACAATGAGTTAAGCCCATGTTTACTACCACCATTTACAAAGTCTTGTATTACATAAATGATGAACATAAAATAAGGCGACATAAATAAAAATATGGATACATAAGATATCTAACAAATTTAGTAGACGTCTTTTCATCAATATATAATTAAAAGAGTGACAATTAGGGCTTAAAAACTAAATAATGTTAATTATATGGCTATAGAAGAAAACAAAAAAATTAAACCTGCAATAACTAACACCAAATTGGTTAATTTATTGTTGTCGTAAAACAAATGAGACTGCCAATGATATGGCTGCCTTAAGCTCCGTGGGTGGCCTCATGGGATGGAGTGTCGGCACTGCATTTCTGTTGAGGCGTACTGAATGGGGGTGTGCATAGCATGTTGTGTCAAAATGTAGGCTGCAAAGTTTCTTATTACATGTTGTACTGGCATCTAGCACAGGTTTCATGCCCATTTGCTGTTGTTTCACTCCTGAATAATAAAATACAATAATTACAACTGTATACTAACAAATATCAACGATAGTATAAAGGCATGTTTTCATTATAGGAAACTGCCTAGGAAAATCATTATGAAAAACCATAAATGCTTCTGTACCATGAAACCTGAAGTTTCTATTAACACTGCTAAACATCGATTGATTGCTTGTGAAAAAACATAATAAAGAAACTTAAAAACAAGTAGTAAGTTTTTCGTGTACTTTAAAGGCTTTCTTATACACCCATAGGGTTGAGGTGTCGGGCGACTAGTGTACCTTATAGAGAACCTCTAATTGAACACCTTTTTCTTATAAAATTATCAATGCAAACATAGAGAAATGGAGATAAAAATTGACTTGGTCAGTACCTAAGACCAAGTCAATTTTGCAGGGTACATCTCATGTAAGGTATCCCATATAGATCATTGATGTTTATTTCACAATATCACACACAATTTAGGTCAATTTGTATGTTTTCTTATGACTTTTCTGCGATTTTAAAAGCACCATCGAATGTCAACAAAAACAGCTGATATCATGTGATCTCGTATTTACAATTTTGCTAAAATGTAATCAAAAAACGTGGAAATCAAAGGTAATTGTTATGTTGTGAGCTTAAATAAACATCATTTATTGCGATTTTCATTATTTCAATGCTCTATATGGAATAACTCACATGGGCTGTAACCTGCAAGATTGACTTGGTGAGTACCTAATTTATTTTTTATCTCCATTTCCCTACATTTGCATTGATAATTTTGTAAGAAAAAGTTGTTCAACTAGAGGTCCTTTATAATGTATACTAATCATTTTGTCAAAAATCGCCTGACATCTCAACTACAATTATTCCCACTTATATTATACTCCTAATAATTGCAAACTTTAATTGGTGTAATCGGAAACCAACAAAACCGTGCTACAACCAGGTGGTCCATGTTGCACTTGGAATCAGAACTACAAACAAAAAATCTCCAGCTCACCTTCGGGTTATATGTCAACTATTAGTGCCGTTAGTTACTTGTTCGCATTCTCGGAAAATATGCATCGCTCTTGCTTCTTGCTTGTACGCCGCACACACAATGCACCAGCTTCTATCCATCCTTTAAGTCTAAAAATGCATTATGTCAACTTAATAAAATTATCATATTATTCTTTACACAACTTACGGTACGATTATAACACCACTAACTAAGTAGTAATAAGAAAAATAATGTTTTGCAACACACAAAATTTGTTGTTTCTACAAGTTTCCATAAAGTGACAGCGTAGTAGTAGCGACATCTCAATTATTCGGTTAAAGTCATCATTCAAATTTATTTCTAGGTCTCTTGTTTCTAACACGTGGCGCCATCTAATATGGCCTGCATTAGGTAGATTAGGCGGCAAAACCCCTCATTTAACTGAACGTGTTCACGTACGTTTTAGTAGTGTTCTCTACAGTTTGATATAAAGGTATCTTTGATAATACGAGGATAATGTGAAAGATGCGAATTCAGATACAGGGCAAGCAAATTTAATAAGTCAAGAGCTTCAAAGAAATCAGAATATTATTCGTCAATATTTTCAATAAACTTTTAAGAAATATATATTTTTAAATAAAATGAATTAAATAAATAAGTATTTCCTGCTATTGCCTTTTATTATACATTTTTGAAATTAATAATACATAAAACAGACATTTTAGAAAATCTAAAGTGATGTATCGATACTCCACGAATTTCATATACCTATACATATATATGTGCGCTCTCAATTTTTCATCCAAAGCATGGTACAAATATATAAGGTACCTACTTCAGTCGGGTAAAATCAACTGTCTTCGTAAAATCGAAAAAAGTAACCGGGTTTAAGAACCCTGGTAAGCGAGTAGGGTAGTGCAGGTTGTTTTACTCACTCTCCGGATATACCATGGTACAAATATATAAGGTATGCTACAACCTTGACTAAAATTCGTCTATTTTCGCGCCGCACACAACTACGCCATCTATCATATATTTGTAGTTTGTGTTTTGTATATATTTAAATTTCGAAGAAGTTATATCCGATTATATCGTATTTTGTGTAATTAGTTATTATTTCATGTACTTAGTGCAGTTATTAAGTTTTGTAAATATTTTTGTTAAGCCAAAGAGTTTTAATTTGATTTATTTGTAAAAGAACTTAAGAAGGGGTTATAACATAGAAGGTAATGAGTTTATTAAATATTGTATTATAATGCAATAGATTTGCCTCTACCTTTAGCTCATCAGATTTGGTAAGCTGCTGTGTCTTGAACTGCAAAAGTCGGGAAACACTCGAGGAAGGAATATTAGATATTTTCGTTTTCCTACAGATCAAAACCTATCTCGGCAGTGGATACAAGCTTGTGGTAGAATGATAAAAAGCAAGAAATTGTAGTTTTATATTTGGATGTATTTGTATACCTTTTAATGATGTTTTTATTTACATGTTATATGTTCAGTTCATTTTGTAAGAGATGCAGATGAGGACAGGTACTTAAATAATGGACAGATCAGAGACAAATATAAGTATCCAAATCTACCCAGGTGCTTCATAAGACAGCTGTTCCCACATTGCATATACATAGTAAGACTGCTGTTGATAACTTGACTTTACAACCAACAAGGCTAACGCAACAAATATAATATTATGCTTAAGAGTACTTCATTTTGAATTATTTACTATATAAAGTCCGATACTGCTGAGGAAGAAAGTTAATCTGTAATACAAAGTTTATGTATCACCACTTTTACTAATTTCAAAAAATAAACAAATTAATATAATATAATATATATATATATATATATATATATATATATATATATATATAGTATTTAAAAAGGAAAAGGTTTATTATTTCTTATCCTTTTCTTAATTTCTTGGCCGTATATTTAAATAATTTACTATGGGTGTAGCGGCCTCTTATTTAATTAAGGTTTGTTTATGTAAGAGAACCGTTGGTTTTTACGTTTCGATATTATCTATAATATCTTTTTCAAAAAATTGTATATAACTGTAATATAATCAAGTACAACAGATTAAAAAGTAAAGTAGTAAAATATAAAATAACTTACGTTGTATGTATAGTATAGTACTATAGTCTTTAAATATGTAGTACATATATTTAAAGACAGAGCAATAGAAACACACACAAAATTAGTTAAATATTTCAATTATCAACGACAAATAGAATAAAAGAATGTGTACATACCTCCACTTTATCAAAATAAAAAAGAAAAGAAATACAATTAGTATGCAGATGGGAAATCTGTAAGTCCAATGAAAAAACAATGTCAAATACATTTTACTTTTACACATACTATACATACAACGTAAGTTATTTTATATTTTACTACTTTACTTTTTAATCTGTTGTACTTGATTATATTACAGTTTTATACAATTTTTTGAAAAAGATATTATAGATAATATCTAAACGTAAAAACCATCGTTTCTCTTACATAAACAAACCTTAATTAAATAAGAGGCCGCTACACCCATGATGACCATAGTAAATTATATATATATATATATATATATATTGAAATGGGGAACAAATATGAGTGACTGGCATTGTATATTATTGACAAAATTTGAAGGATTATTTTATTTTACTAATTTATTTATTGACTGTTAAAATAAAAATATCTAAACTAAAAAGAACAGTTGTGTATACTTAAAATAGTTGTTCATTATTGTAAAGTTGAGTACATTCATATGGTAGACAGTTCTTGAAGGAATAGTAGTGGATCAAGTTCTTTGTTGCCTCAATTTTTCTTTAAATTCTGAAAATGGAGATTTAAAATTTATTATTTTTGTTAAAATGTGGTTTATAACTTTGTAAAACTTGTCTAATTTAAAATATTGCTAAGTAAAGTAAATTAATGCTGAATATTAAAATATGAAGGATATAAATTGGTAAATAATTACGCGGGTAAAGTTTGAATAAGCGGATCTGTCAAAATTGACATTTACATAAAATTTTGTTAGTAAAGCATTTTGAAGTGCTAAGTATTAGTAATTCATTATTATAAAATAATAGAGATTTAATACAGAAGGTTTACTGAAATTTGGAAGCTCTGAAACTAATCATTTAAATGTTTAAAAAACTATTTTGAACAAGTAGTATGAGAAAAGGAATTTTATTGGAGGTAATGATAAAATGAAAAGGTTGTCTGGGTGATAAAACAAAACGAAGGAATTGAAAAATAATTTTTCAAAAGAGGTGCGTGTAATTTTCGGAAAATTAAAGTTTTATTCCGAAAATTGTACATTAAAATCACGAAAACCGCGAAAGTTGGTGCGAAAAGTGTTTATTTCAGCATTGGAAATAATAATTTGACGTTTGAAGAAAAAATATTTGTAGAGAAGCATAAAATAATAAATCAATTGTATTACTATTGAAATTGAGTATATTCTATGGTATAAGAAGTAAATTTTAGAAGAAAAGGAAATAGCAAAATAAAATAAAAACTTACCAATCAAGTATAAAGTCCTAGCGGAGTATTTAACTTATCAGTTGTACGAGAGGTCTAAGCGGATTTCCAGTTCTCAAAAGGTCCAAATTATTTTATAAAAACGAGAGATTCCTAACAGCTAGAATCACACGTGCAGTACAAAGTACCAATTCCAGAAGATATCCTGTATTTACGAGGTCACCACTAGATACATCCAGTTTGTCGAACCCGTAGAATAGAGAACCAGAGGATCATCCCAGGTACTTAACGAGTCCAGGAAGGCTGTTCATCTGTACGAAGAAGATACACAAAATTTCCTACATCATATAACCAGAACCTGCAAGGAAAATGGATTGTATTATTTGAAAAACACCGAGAAAGAAAAGCAATATTATTGGGAGGTTGTATATTTTCTTTATTTAAAAGAAACAGTTTAAATTTAAATGATTGTCATCGAGCAAAATACATTAAAGTGAACAAGATATACTGAATACTATAAAGAGGATTTTATAAAGATTCTATGTAAAGGTTTTAAATCTCTTTTTAAATCAGAAATATCAGTATATGTACATTTAGTAAATTTGCGTAATTTTGGAACTAAAATATACCTACTTACGTATTTGAATATTTGATCGTAAAGACTTTTTATAAATTATTGAATTTGTGTATACATATGAATGCTAAATTGAAAGATCTATATTAAACTAATTCTCATACATACCTTATCGAGTAGATAAGCTTTTAATAATCCTTCATTTTGTCAATATTCGCACAAGTAATATTAGACAGGTTTAATTGTTTTTGTTAACGTTTTGGAAATGTGTTGGATAATTATTTGAATCATATTTTACACAGATTTTGCCATTAAACGATTATTATAGTGATATTCTTCTTTTATTTGGTAAAGTAGAACTATGGTACAAGACACTTTCATATTATAAATAGAGATTTGTTGTGTCGATAACCTAAAAGAGAAACAAAACAATATAACATTTATAAGTTTAATTTTGATGGAAAAAGTGAACATACCTTACAATCGTATTCCAATTAAAGGAATAATACCTTAGAAAAACTCATCACGTATTCACAAGGAATAATTTTAACAGGTTCATTTGATGAGGTTAAGAGGTTATTGTTACCTATCATTTTATAGCGGCAAATGCCATGCTTACATCGTTATAAAAATTAATGTACTGCAAGTACTGTGTAGTCAAAATCAATACTGGTTTCATTTGACGAAATTTTATTTACAGTAAAGAAGTGTATAATAAGTAATTATTTGAATTTGTTGGAGATAAATTATCATATCTAAATTTCTTAAGAAGGAAAGAATTATAGTAAATTAATTGGATAAATATAAAAACTGAGAGAGTGTTTGGGCATATTAAAATAAAATACTGAGCTTTGAAAAATTGAAATCTCATATAATAGTGTATAGATATAGTAAATTCTATATACTGAGTGTTACATAAATATTGGCATATAATTAACAGTTGTTCTATTTAGTAAATTTGAATGACTAGGTGAGAGAGGAGATATTATAGAAAAAAAAATATAACAAGATTTGAAGTATTTTGGCTTATATTCGATTATAAGTATTTACATTTATAATATCATCCCTCCCTAGTGCAATATATATATATACCGTATGTGTCTATTTTCATTAGCTATAGGGATTCAATGTTTACATGCGATTTATACGTATACAAATAATACGTGGCAACGTGGGTCTCCCGGCAACAATCGACATCACCGCGACTTTATCCGATCTTGCCACTTCTACATTAAATGTTTAGCTGCGAATACGTTCCGAGATATAGTCTGCAATAAAATCCGTCATCATCAAATGGCCGGCGCGATCTAGTTGTTTATTATTATTTTCAGAATCCTTTTTTATTTACCTTATTTTTAATTTTATTAGAATTACGCTTTTGTTTGTGTCATGCTTAATAATTCTCTGCATTTACTGAAAGGAAAAAGAAAAATCCTTGCAAGGCGTAAATATTATTTCTAAGCGCAGTACAAACATCCAAGTCAATAGTCCAACAGCTACTGCTAACTTGAGCTTGCATCGGTCGCGCTCGCATTGAAGAGAAAAGTAGGGGGTGCCATGTTGTCACGTATTGCATGAATTAATCGCCTATGGCTAATGAAAATTGACACGTGCTGTATATAAAAAACAGTATAAAAACTGTTACTATCGGGGTGATCGGTCTGTAATTTAAATGAAACTCATTTGTTCATATCTCTATATTTCGTTGCTCTATTTGCAACTTCTTCAGGAGAAATAGATTTGCTGTAAGTATGTAATAATCACATTAGATGAAAAGAAAAAAACGATAATCTAATAATTACTTACAACTAGAGTTTTTCTTAACAAGTTACACATCACTTAAAAAGACGCAACAAAACGAAAGTTTAAAACACATCACCGGACAAACAACAACAGCGACCTGATATATGAATAGAATACGGACTGCATATGTGCATGAGAAAACGAGTATGTCTGTTAAAATGTATTTACTCATATAGTAAAAAGTACGGCGATTCTTTACCTACGTATGTACACGCGTTTTTAGTTATTTTTATCTGTTGTTCTTTTTGTACTTGATAGCAATAGAAAGTAAGTATAATAAAAGTCAGAAAATTAAAGGTAAATCAAACATCTAACAAATTAGAGTAAATAATGCTTAACTGATTTACATCAGTCTTAAAATTAATAGCGGTTTCGGTTTTTTTAATATGGATCATCTCTAAAATCAATCTAGTTTTATAGTTTCTTTCAACGTCAATAACCGTCACGTCATCATATTTAAAAGTATGATTCAATTCTCTGGCGTGCACAGATAATGCACATGCGCCCTTTTTCACCCTACAATCACTCTTATGTTGAGAAATTCTATGCTTTAACTGCTGAGATGTCTGACCGATGTAACTACCCTGACAATCAAGGCAAGGAATCATGTAAATTACATTACACCGTCCAAGTAAAGGCGTCCTGTCCTTAGTTTTTGTAAATACAGTACTTACAGTAAGGGAATTGTATTTGGATATTGTAATATTAGGGTATGGCTTAAAATGCTTGACTATCTGTTTGTCCGGTGATGTGTTTTTAACTTTCGTTTTGTTGCGTCTTTTTAATTGATGTGTAACTTGTTAAGAAAAACTCTAGTTGTAAGTAATTATTAGATTATCGTTTTTTTCTTTTCATCTAATGTGATTATTACATACTTACAGCAAATCTATTTCTCCTGAAGAAGTTGCAAATAGAGCAACGAAATATAGAGATATGAACAAATGAGTTTCATTTAAATTACAGACCGATCACCCTGATAGTAACAGTTTTTATACTGTTTTTCTATTTATACAAAGTACAGTCGATATACATTATTTAAACTGCTATATATATATATATATATATATATATATATATATATATATATAAATATATTACAATTCTTTGCCAAATATACAAATGTATTGAAAAATTGAAAATCTTCTTGGTAGTAGTGGCATACAATGAATAAAAATAATAACAAAATGACAACTGGTTGTCAATTAGAAAACAATGACAATTATAAAATGTAAATCAAAATGTATAAATGAAAATGTAATTAAATAAGCATAGGACTATCGGGATTACTTATATAGTCACATCAAAGGGCCTGGGGTTTACCACAAGCTGTTCAGTCAATGCAATTATAAAAATAATAACAACGACGCAACTATGTAATGAAAAATTAAGAGTAGAACTGTTGAATTATAACAATATAGAATGTGAAATCAGTCATGTATACATGTAAATGAAAGCAAATAAGCATAGGACAATCGCTATTACCCATGTAATCCTATCAAAATGGCTTAGATTCATCTAAACATGTACAATTTTATTAACTGCCTGGTTGAAATAAGGCATTACACAGTATTAAGTAAGTGCACAGTTGTTTTACACTTGGACATTTTGGATTGACATTTTAAGGTAATACTATATTTTTTTAATCAACACATATTAATGCTTTAACATACACCTTCTTTGTTATGCTGCACTGACGAAACCAAACTAGGTAGAAACATATATGTCTGTAGCTACAAATACATCTTAACACATACATAGTTGCATCGTTGATTATTTATGTATTCGGTCAAATTGTACATGTTTAGATGAATCTAAGCCATTTTGATAGGATTACATGGGTAATAGCGATTGTCCTATGCTTATTTGCTTTCATTTACATTTATACATGACTGATTTCACATTCTATATTGTTATAATTCAACAGTTCTACTCTTAATTTTTCATTACATAGTTGCGTCGTTGTTATTATTTTTATAATTGCATTGACTGAACAGCTTGTGGTAAACCCCAGGCCCTTTGATGTGACTATATAAGTAATCCCGATGGTCCTATGCTTATTTAATTACATTTTCATTTATACATTTTGATTTACATTTTATAATTGTCATTGTTTTCTAATTGACAACCAGTTGTCATTTTGTTATTATTTTTATTCATTGTATGCCACTACTACCAAGAAGATTTTCAATTTTTCAATACATATATATATATATAATAATATTTATTAGTTTATGTGACCATAAACATGGTATAGAACAAGTCAAAATAATACAATCATAAACATAAAAATTAAATAATACAAACACAAAGTATATATATATATATATATATATATATATATATATATATATATATATATATATAAACTTAGATGTCTTTACCACAAGTACATGAATTAAAATAATATTTCTTGGGTTTGTGGTACTTACTGATCAGTAAGTACCACAAACCCAAGAAATATTATTTTAATTTATATATATATATATATAATAAAGAAAAGAAATATTGCGGATAATGGAATAATGAAGTAAAGAATTTAATGGGTTAACTCCGCTGAAAATGCAACTGCGGACACGTGTTTCGAACTACTTGGTTCTCGTCAGCGCAGTGTAGCCAAGGAATAGGATGGGATAACCTTGGAGCTGAAAAACATCAATCAGAGACATACACAGGGGACAGCCTACCAATTGAGGCTTCAGCTAGAGTGTCCTCGATATTGAGATGGCGTGCAGGTGGACAAATGTCTACCTCGCGGCGACGTTAGATTCATCCTCAATATCGAGGACACTCTAGCTCATAGGTTCCCAAAGTGGGCGATAACGCCCCCTTGTGGGCGCTGCAGGTCTAAAGGGGGGCGGTAAGAGACCCAGGAAAAAAAAATGGGGGCGTTGTGTAAAGGCTTAGGGGGCGATTTGTAATTTCATCTAGAATCTAGGAGGACTCTTAAACACCGACTGAGCTCTCGACTCTCGACTACAGCTTGTGAACATCAACTAATATTAATTAAGAGATTGCTCAAACCAACTCGGTTCGATATTTCTCTCCGAGTAGTTCATATATCTGTCCTGTTTTATTGAATAAATAAAATAAAAAACATATCAATCGGTCGCTCCGTTTCGAAACGAAAAGAGACACAAACAAACAAATAAAAAGGCAACTGTATCAATCGGCTGGTTCATAGAATACTTGTTCTTACTTGTTGAGTACAATTGAGCGTCGAATGAGATAAACGAGTTTATGCATGTTTGTCTTATTCCTGTCGGTGCGTGCTGCTTATGCAATCCTATATAAACAACATAATATTTATTTTATTTTCATTTGCGGTTTCGCGCGTAATAGATAAGCAGTACTTAAGTTCAACACTTATACTTACGTATTTCTCAAAACAAAACAATGTCGGAAGTAAAAAAGAAGAGACGGCAATACTGTGCGGAATATATTAAATTCGGATTCATTGAAAATCCTACAAACCCATCGTCGCCTTTGTGCCTTCTATGCCTAAAAACATTTTCGAATGAAGCAATGAAGCCTTCAAGACTTCAAGATCATTTGAATAAAATGCATCCAGATAAGAAAGACAAGAATGTAGCATATTTTCAAGACCTAGAGAAGAAGCATAATACTCAGCCAAGTGTAGCAAAACTCTTTTCGGCGGCTGCTAAGCAAGATGACGACGGACTTCGAGCTTCGTACAACATCTCTTTGTTAATTGCTCAAAAAGGCAAACCACACAACATCGGAGAAGAATTAATTTTGCCAGCAATAAAGGAAGTAATAACTACTGTGCTTCATAAACCGGCCGCAGATATTATCCGAAAAATTCCTTTGAGTAATAATTCTGTGCAAAGACGAATTGATGAAATGGCCGGAAACATTGAAGAATCATTGTGCAATCATCTGAGGACCAGTCAATTCTCAATTCAGCTCGATGAGTCCACTTTACCAACTAATGAAGCATTGTTGCTGTCTTACGTGAGGTTTATTAAAGATGAGAAAATATGTGAAGAACTATTGTTTGCTAGAAATTTAGAGACCGATACAAAAGGCGAAACCATATTCAATACATTGGAAAAGTTTTGTGATGAGAAAGAGATTCCCTTGAAAAATATTATATCAGTTGCTACGGATGGCGCTCCGGCTATGACAGGGTGCCATAAAGGCTTCATAGCGTACGTAAAAAATAAAATTCCAGATGTCCTTGCTGTACATTGCGTTATTCATAGACAACATTTGGTTGCTAGAAATTTAAGTGAACGACTATTTCAATCACTGCAATATGTCATCAAAGCAGTCAATAAAATCCGTAACTGCTCTTTGAATGATAGATTATTTCATCAGCTTTGTGTTACTAATGACGAAGATTTCAACCGTTTGTTGTTTCATACCGAAGTTCGTTGGCTATCAAGAGGCAATTGTCTGACTCGATTTTACAACCTGTTTGACTCTGTGATAGAGTTTTTGGAAACTAAAGATACAGAATTGCGCAACAAGCTCATTACATCAAAAAATGATATAGCTTACATGACAGACCTGTATAAATTGTTCAACAACATGAATCTCCAACTGCAAGGCGATGAACTAAATTTAATTAAAACAAAAAATGTCGTTGCTGCTTTCGCAGCCAAACTGCTTCTACACAAAAAGAATATGGGCAGACGTGAGTTTCATAATTTTCCGAATTTATCAGTATCCTGCAGTAACGACGACTTGTTTGCCTACTGCCAACATTTGGAAAAGCTCCACATTGACTTCACCGAACGATACCAGGATATTTTGAACTTGGAAATACCAGACTGGGTGTTGGATCCGTTTTCAAATGTCAACACAGCAATATCACCACATCTGGAAGAAGAACTTATAGAATTGACAACGAACGAGGAAATAAAAATCAAGTTCAAAAATGGCTACCAAGAATTTTGGCTACAAAAACTGATCCCGCAATTGTACCCTGGATTGTGGTCAATCATTCAACGATTCTTGATAGCATTCCCATCGTCATATTTGTGTGCACGTGGATTTAGTGCTGTAGCAACGCTGCTTACTAAAAAGAGAAATCGTTTGCATGTTACCGAACGTGGTGACTTGCGGCTGTTCTTGAGTAAATTGGAACCTGATATCAACAAACTTATTAAACAGCATCAGATTCATCCTTCACATTAGTTTTTATATTAGAATCGATTATGTTTGTTTTATTTTGAATTTTGAATAAAAGATACTTTGTCTGAATACTATAAAGTTGCGTTTCAATAATCATTCTCATTGGCAGGTGTAGCCCGTAAAAGTTAACTTGAGACCTGAGCGCCGTTGTGTACTACCTACTACGCTCAGGTCTCAAGTTAACTCATTCATTCTAAACGAGACTTTTACTATAACCCATAGTAAAAGTCTCGTTTAGAATGAATGTTTAATCTCCGCTAATATAGCTCACAATAATTAATTTAATTTGAAGTTATAGTGGTTTTTGAGTAGGTGAAAAAATGGGGGCGCTAAAAAATAATTTATTCTCAAAGTGGGCAGTAGGCAAAATAAGTTTGGGAACCACTGCTCTAGCTGAAGCCTCAATTGGTAGGCTGTCCCCTGTGTATGTCTCTGATTGATGTTTTTCAGCTCCAAGGTTATCCCATCCTATTCCTTGGCTACACTGCGCTGACGAGAACCAAGTAGTTCGAAACACGTGTCCGCAGTTGCATTTTCAGCGGAGTTAACCCATTAAATTCTTTACTTCATTATATATATATATATATATTGTTATAGTATAAAGGCATACGTTAATAATATTTTGTTGGAAAGTTATGAAAATTATAAAATTTAGTTAAATATCGTAGGAAAATTTATTATGATGTGTTTAAAAAAGTTTATTGGATTGATAATAATAAATGATAATGGAATTTAACAAGCATTCGAATTTTATAATAAACCACCTGTATATGGTAAGGTTGACCATGTTCATTTTTCTTAGATGTTCACAATATTCTGGAAAGAAGAGAGTTGAATATTAGTTGTAATTTTGTAAAATGTATTATAAATTTGTAAAAACTTGAGTAATTGACGTTAATGAGGTGATAAAAATATTTAGAATCTAATATTTTGAAAGGTGTATAGATTTTAATGTAGATAAGTTCCCGGGAATAATTTGAAATACAGGAACTGTCATTATTTGACATTTGTTCAGAAATATAGATTAATGGTGGAATTCTGTAACCTTCTCGGAAGCTCCGATTATCGTAGGCCCTGGCAACGAAGTGACGTTGCGATGACGATTTCAGAATTTTTAAAGTTAGTGACGTAGAAGTGTCAATTTACGATTTTTTGTACATAACCTTTATGTTTAACATGTAAACAGACATATCATCTCGTAAATATATACCATATATACGAAAATTGTTTGAAATATAATATAATATAAGCGATTGCAAACATTTTTTTTTAAAGAAAATGTACGGAAAATTTTGTAATGCCAAGACATAGTATAAACATAGGTTTATACTGTGGCCAAATTTCAGCAAGAACTGCTACCATTAAGGGAGTTTCAAAGGACGTAGTATGACAGTAGTGTATAACTGTGTATAGTGAATTTGCAGATAAATGTCTTTTCGGACACGTCTGTGGATGATGAAATGTGATTTTTCTATGAAGCCAACAAGAACAGGTATTCCTATAAAGTGGACATTGTTTTTCTTACAAGAGTACCTAAACACAAGAAAATACATAAACCCAGCAGACAATATCCATACAACATAACGCATGTGAAATGTGCACAAACTAAATGTTCGAAAAAGTCTATCATGGTGTTCACAATAACTTCACAATTTAAGGTTGACTTTTTCATAAGAAGTCAAACCGCAAAGATTTTATCAATATGTAACTATATTGAACGATTAATGTTTTAGGCTCCAAAAAGGTAACATTAAGTTTTTACAGCATAGGGCAAAGTATATAAATGGTTGAAGGGTATAGATGATTTTGTATTTAGAAAATTGACCAATCTTCTAATATATGGTTGCACTTGGTTTCAATATTGTTGTTCGTCCCAAATCATTTGTATTTTACTAGTTGTAGGAATGTATTACCTGACTAGGAAAAGGCCTACACAATAACATTTGATATCGAGTACACCAAATCATTCAATATTATTGCAGGATATTGTTGTTGAGCCACTGAAGATATAGGAATTGAATGTTATGTTTATGTGCAGTTTTAACAGGAAAGTAATATTCAGTAGCTAAAATTGGCACATTTTCAACTCGAAAAAACGATAAGAATATAAAAAATTATTGTTTAATGGTTTAAAAAATATACCAGTATGTATTATAAAATAATGAAGACATTGGACTTGAATAATTATATTAATACTAGATATCACTTATGTGTTTCCTTTTAAATCTTACTTATTTATTGAAAAATAAAATATATTTTATTGCCAAATATATTTTTTTATTAACATATAAAAAAAAGCACATATATTATAATGGTAAAATTATAGAAAAGCAATTACAGTACCTGGAATATAAACAATACTTAGAAAAGAAATATATATGCAAATAAATGAAAGACTCCAAGCAAAAGTATTACAAGGTAAAGTAAACTTATGAGATATATGTGAATTACAGTAAAGGCATATTTCATTTTAAAATATGTATCGACTAATGTACTATAATAAATTATTCCCTCATTTTTTTATACCTATCTAAAGTGTGGCAGTATGTTTTGTTTACTATGTAAATGCACTGATGTTAAATTTATATGGTAAATTTAATATTTTACCATATACTTTCAACAGATTTTCAATATAATCCAAGATTTTGCATAAATCCTTTACACAAATTTTATATCCTATTTCTAATATATTTAATATGTACATTATTTTCATGTTTAGGGTTTGGTTCATAAGACAACCTCTTTGTTTTAAATTAGTTGTAAACACTTTTATATACATTAAAAATGCAAGTGCATGCTTCCAGTCACTTTGGGATGCCTCACATTCTTCCAATTTCCAAATAATTTTTCTGGTTTTGAACTAAAAGATGTACATATATATATACATAATAAAATATAGAATATAAGTCACAATTTTACCTGTAATATGGTGTTTGTCATTGCCTTACGTAATTGTAAATTACTCTTTAGTGCCATGATATACAGTATTTGTAAATTATACTAGCTATTTTCACAGGATGGTACATTAATGTGCAGAATATGGAGCGACACCAATAACAACTTTGCAAAATAGTATTTGTCATTTCGATAATATTCAATTCAATATTAAGCATGCTTCTGAGGAATTATTTATTGGATTGAATAACCATAGTTCCATAAGATAACCAATATCACCTGCATTGAAATATGTAGATTACATTATTAGAATGTTATCGTACAACATAATTACCCATGCATAAAATTTTTTTGATTCACAGTTTACGGGAAATTTTATCTGGAAACAAATTTCCTCATCATGTGATCTTATGAATTACACAACTAACTGATATCTCACCAAATAAAACAAGCTATTATTCTGGTAGCTGCCAAAGAATGTAAAATATCCATAAACTAAATATTGTTTAGACCTGTAACAAAGATATTATGTATGTACACTGTATAGGTATAGACACTTCAAGTAATCTTCAAATGTAACTACATATATGTATATTATTTACCTGGATAAGGCTCTGAACTCCTAAACTTTCGCTTAAAATGCTTTTACATGATCGATTAACTGGTTTCGTAAAAAGGCATATAATTTCTGGAATAAAGGGAATATATTACACTCTATAAATATATTTTACATAGACAATCCCTACCTGTTGTGGTCTACATGTAACAATAATGCTATAAAGTCATATTTATATTTGCAAACAAGAACGATAATAAATATAAAATTATAACCTACAAAACTTGATGACCAAAAACCTTGCGACACTTCTACGTCACTTAACTCTAAAAATTCTGAAATCGTCATCGCAACGTCACTTCGTTGCCAGGGCCTACGATAATCGGAGCTTCCGAGAAGTTACAGAATTCCACCATTAGATGGGTATTAGTATATGAATATGTAAAGAAGGGTTGTTAAAATTATGAAAAGAATTTAGATTATCAGATAATGCAATTTAAAGAAGTATTTTTGGTATATTTGAGAATTTAAAAGCTATATTGTTGTTTGTTATTACTGTAAAACTTTGATTGGATAATACAAAATGAGATAAGGATTGCTAGGGAAATGGAAAAATAAACAGAGAATTTAAAAAAAATATTCTAGAGAGAATTAGTAGCGTTTTTATGAAAGAGCATAATTCTCTGCGATATTAACGCGTGAGTAATATAAAAATAGTCAAAAAGTGATATTATTTAATACAACTACAAGTACATGTGATATTATAGTGTTGTAACAAAATATTTCAGAAAGGATTATTACTATATGACATCATAGGTGATATTACTTACCTAATTTAAAGAAGAATCTTGATTAGTGTGGATAAAATTCTAGAAGAATAATTTAAGTTATCCGGTTCTTGAAGTAAGGCTGATTTATTCCATTATCAAGGTGCAGATTTCCCTTTAGAGGAGCAGAAATCCTATTAGAAGAGTAGAATTCCAATTTAAGAGAGTCATCTTCCAACACGGACACAGACGAGAGCTGTTAAGAAGTGCAGTACTATCCAAATAGGTTCATACAAGTATTTATAACCAGCTATCTTCATAAGAATTTACAGGATCTTCCATGGTATTTTGGATTATGGTTTGCATTCTACAAGAAAATATCCCATTAAGTATTTAAATTTCTTTATCTAGTATTTGATCAAAGTTAATAGAACCTGGTATTTAAAGTTTCATCGTATATTTTTTATAAAGGGAATATTTTTAAATAAATATTCGTTCATATTATAAAATAGGTAAAAGCATTGTAATTTTCCAAATACTGAACTAAGTAACATATGATTTTTTAATTCTCTATTTTCCAGTAATGTGTCAAGGACATGAATTATTGACATTTGTATGAAAATTTATGAAGTAATCTAGCTATTACATAATTTTGAACATATTATAATAATATTATAAATTAATTTGAGAAAGAAAGTAATAGAAAGTATTACCGAACTTTGAATATCAAAATTAAATAATATCAGAGCCTTTACCTGAACTAATTAGTAGTTAATGGTAACTATACACCCATGGTACAAATATATAAAGCTTAGTTTACACGGGAGAGTAACTTGCGATAGCACTTGCGAGAGTAACTTGCGCTGCTGTTTACACGTAAGCAAATTATTTCAGCAATTTTCTATCGCAAGTGCTCTACAGATAGAACTTGCGCAAGTTATTGCATGTGCGTTTACACGGGATAGTATAATTTAGTCTAGGAAAATGTCTCGCCGTAGAAAGAGAGTTGCAGCCGCTGGTGTTCTTATTGCTATATCACGAAAACATCGAAGAGAGAAGGCTAGGAAAAGAATATGGGTCAAAGAATGGATAAGCAGAAGGCCTGCCCTTGGTGCTTACGCAATGTTAGTAAACGAATTAAGAAGTGAAGATACAGTTTTTAATGACTGTGAATTATCAATAGCCTTGCAAGGAAATACATTAAATTTGCCCCCTCCAGAGTCGTTACCTGGGAGTACTAAGGAAGTGCCATATGTAGAATTGTTGTTATTTAACACATTTATAGTGTAGAGTGTTCAAGTGTATAATCAATCTAGAAGATTATGATTCATTAGTTTACCCAAGCTTGCTTTCGTGAAACGTCAAAAGTCATAGCCTTCTAGATTTACACTATTCAATTGTACACCCAATATTGTTTACATGTAAAAATAAAACATTTCGCTAAATACAGAAAGTTGGTACTTACCACTAAATTATCCTCTGTCCCTGATGTTATGTATTGGTCCAGAAGGAAATTTAGCGAATCAAAATATTCCCAACTGCACTTATAAATTTCATCGGTACCTTGACCACTACTTTTTTTTTTCATTTTATTCCACTCCTGGTTGGCCTGGGTTCGAAGATTATGTAATTTCCGCTGTATTTCTTTCTCGGTAGTACTAAATTTTTCGGCGATATATTTTAAGGTTTGTTGTTTTTTGATCCGATCCCTGTATACTTGTGATTTAATCTGCCATAATTCGGGAAAATCTTCAATCATATTTATTAGCGCAATAGTTTTATCTCTTGACCAGAGGTATTTTTCGTCCATTTTTCCGGCCTATTGCTATTCACTTGCTCACTCAAGTTTCAGCAAATTCGAAATAAATTTCAACTTCCTAGAGCGCTCTCCCAACCTGTTTAGACGCGCAAGCGATTCTTGCCGCAAGTACTTGCTGCCATTTTTTCGACTTGCTGTGAGAGCACTCTCAGACACTGTTTACACATGCAATTTATTTTAGAAGTACTCTCAGACATTAACTTGTGATAGTTTTACTTGCCCGTGTAAACTAAGCTTAAGGTATGTTCTAGCGCAGCTTCCTTATGACGTCAATTGGATGCAATTTCGTCATACCACTGATATTAAGAAAAGAAAGATTACTCTTGAATAACCACAGATGTAATAGTATATAGATAGCTATATAAAGAATAATAAAATAGACATAATATATAGCACAGTTGTTTACGAATGTGTAACTAAATTAAATTTCTTTACAAATTACCTGTTTAAAAACTCATAAAGCAAAATAATAAGATTGTATTATTGAAAAATCTCCCACTGGATATTATGTAGCACTTTGGTTTACGAAACCTGTTTTAGTCGTTTGATAATACAATTTGTAATTACTTTACTGACAAAGTAATTTATCACAAAATAAATTTATGACTTGAAATTGTGCATTTTATGTAGTATATTGCTTTAAATTACTGATACCAATGAATATTGCAAAAGTTGAAAGTATTATAGTAAGAAAACTATTGGTTTAATATTGGATTTTCGTTTATTAATTGTTAATTGACAGGTAATAAATAAAACAACAGATATGGTTACTTTTTTTTATTGGTAAATTTTATTGTTTTTTTTTGTAATTTTCTTTTTTGTTGATAATTATTTTTATTTATCTCTTTTATACGTATGTAAGTTCTTACTCTAATATATGATTCCACAACTTCTTGTGGCAAACTAGTCTTAATAGTTTGTACCAAACGCTTTATTATGTTGGTATTTTTGTTAATCGATATCTTATGGAATTCATTAAACATTTGTTCAGCGTCTTCTGCCATTTTCTTCATAATAGCATTCGGCTGACGTAGACACCGCCTGGAGACTAATCCAATCCAGTTGCTTTCTGGGGATTCAATCTGAGTATCATCATGTAACGAGTATTTGCTTCTGAACTTATGTGCTATATATCCCGCTATATAGTATAAGCCTTGCTTCGCAATATCCCCGGTAGCAGAGGTTGCGGAATGGATTCTTTCGAATTCCGTCAGCAAGTCCATAAATTCCTCATTTATGTCATCCTCAGACACCCTGACAACATTTTCTTCAAAATCTCCAGTTTCTTGCACAAAAGGTTCCAAAACTGTAGTTAAGTTAAGTGTTGCGTCTGTAGTTAGTAACTCTACTACAGACGTATCTTCCTGTGTGTTGACATTTTCTGAAAACACAACAGATGAATGCTTCCCAAGAATGTACCATCTCAATCGATATTTGAATTGTAATGCACTAGGGTGGTCATTGGTGGATCCCATAGCTCGCATATATGAAAAAAAATTTTCTATTATATCTTGATTCAGACGTCTAGTAATTATGTACTCAATATTAAAGTTTGACCTTAAATATTGATATAAGTTTTTTAGAGAGCTGTTATTTTGTAGTATCGCTTTTTGAAAAAACATTAAACTTTTTCTTGTACCGACTCTTATATTTTGTATTAATTTAGTCATTTTTTCTATTTTATCCAGTTGGTTTTCAATATCAACACCATATGCATTGGCAGCAATATCAAATTTGGTTTGAGTATTGAACAAATCAAACCAATCGTTAGTGATATTAATTATGTCACTAATTTCAGTGCATGCAATATCTGGCATTAAATTATGTTCACCACACCACCTTATCGCTAGCGCCACTGTACGTGAGAGACATTGCACAGCATATTTTACTTTCTGCCTTTGGTTGCCAATTACATCGATGTGAACCTGTGTAAGCTTATGGGCAAGTTTCAAGTCACCTTCCTGTAGGTCAACCAATTTCTGAAAGGGCTCCTTCGTGATCTTTGTATTATTTATGGTGAACCCATGATCAAAAAGATAATTTCTAATCAATTTGATTAAATGTGGCACATCAGCAAATACAAAAATCTTTTTCCCTTCATCAGATGGATGAGTGAAGGATTCACTTTCATCGACAGCTACACCAACCTTCATATTTTTCCATAATTTTCTGTTTCCAGGTCCTAGATCCGAAACAACAGCTACAACAGTGTACTGTATTACTTCTAATTTACATATAATATTTCGGAGGACTTCTACCGACATACCACAGTCGTAATCATAGTATATTACTTGCTTCCATGCCGAAAACAAGCCACGTACCATAACGGTTTGCACTGTTTTGTGCGGTCCTACAGCCTGTTCCCTTTTGCGATCGAAACATATTTCATTAGAGACGTACATCTCGTCAAAAGAAAGTACACACAATCTGTCGCGCTCGGTATACTCATTTGCCTTATATTTCATAATTAGTAAAACCTCTTCCAGAATACCTGGTTTCAATTCCAAACTTGTCGCCCACTTCCTTAAGGTTGATAAGCCTGGCAGTGGATATTCTCTGGTAGTTCTTAAATATCTGTAGGCTTTAGGACTTACGCTTCGAAGCGAAATTGCCGAGGAAATATCTTCAGCAGTCCATTTTGCCTTCATTTTTGTCTTTGATTTTATTAGTCGTATTTGCCCCGGTGTAAAATATTTCTCTAAAATTCTATTGAGGTGACATATTTCTTCAGTGAGGTAGGCCACCTTTTCCTGTAAGGTCTGTATTTTCCCTTGCGATAGAAAATATTGTTCCTTCCAATGTGATAGTGTGTCTTCAGGGTTTTCGGTTGAAGTAGATGGTCTGCATTATAAAATCAAAATTAGAAATGCTCAATACATAAATCATTCGTTATACTATCTTTCACAAACTTGATTTGTTTCATTTTTAAAAAAATGCATATTAAAATATATATTACAGAATTACTGTTTTTAGCATATTCAAATTATTTATTATACACCATAATCTTAATCAATAAAGTCTACAACATTATTACTTACATAACAGCTTATGGCCAAGCATTTCAGTAAAAATGGAACATAGGTATATAGTAATATGTATCAAATAAGAAGTATATAGAATAATTAAATAAGTAAGACTGATTTGTGTACTGTTCGGGCATATGAAAATAGGTATTAATGTGAAGGTAATGATTAAAATCGATAATTTTCTTTCTGTAATTCCTTAATATCATATGTAACAATGATCATTCTCCCTTACAGATTATATTACAGACAATGAATGCTATACTTTTTTAAGTAAAATATCAAAATTTTTACTGACAAAAAGTTTTTATTCAATCAATGAATATTTGAATAATAATTTTATTGATATACAATTTTAATTTGTTTGTCTGTATATTTTGACTTTTCATGTAATGATTTTATTACATTGAATAAATATTATTATTATTATTATTATTATTATTATTATTATAAATTACATCATTAATGATATATATATATATATATTTACTTAAATGAAAAAGCTCCAGGTTTTGTAAATGCTACTTCACAATATTTTTCTGTTTCGCATGTTTGGTTTCTTCTTTCCTCGGGAACAATAGAACAACTAGAACAAATTATTAAAATTAGAATGCTTTGTTTATTAAACATGGTAAGGTAGTATTGCTAACCTTATTTATTTGTTAAAAGTATGAAACAGCAATTTCTTTAAGTATTTTTACATTGCACACCACTTCAACATTACAAGACTATTTAAAACATTTTGAGCTTTTAATTTGACAGCTTATTTGAATACAACTCTTTTCATAATAACTATGCTTTGACAACTCCACTAACGAGTTAAATTTTTCCTTACCTTGTTGAGGAATCTTCTTTTGGCATAGAGAATGTTACTTCTGTATCTTCTACAGTTGGAGGTAACAGGTCGATTTCTTCCGATGGATTGATGGAATAACTGTAATAATTCATTAAATAGGTAATACTTTTTACATTGGCATATAATACATAGGTTATTATTAGGTTCATTGCTTCATACAAACAAATTTATTTGTATTTTTTTAAATACAGTGTAAGTAGTGATTATATGAAGGTACGTATTACAGATTAACATTCTTCCTCTGCAACATCCTACTCTGTATACTAAATAATTTAAAAGTAAGTACACTCATGTGTTATTTCATATCTGTTACCTTGATGTTGATGGTTGTAAAGTCGAGTAATTTACAGCAGCTTCACTATGTGTATGTATATACAATGTGGGAACAGCTGTTTTATGAAGTATTTGGTACGATTTTATATATTTCTCTCTCATCTGTCGATTATCTAAATACCACTTCTCATATGCGTCTCTTGCAAAATGAAGTGAACATATATAATCTGTAAATAATAACATCATTAAAAGGTACACAAATACGTCCAAATACAAAACCTACGATTTCTTGTGTTTTTTATCCTTCTACCACAGGCTTGTATCCACTGCTGAGATAAGTTTCGATCTTTAGGAAAACGAAAATATTTAATATTCCTTCCTCGAGTGTTTTCTGACCTGCTTTTGCAGCTTACCATATTAGATGAGCTAAAGGTAGAGGCAAATGTATTGCTTTATAATACAATAATTAATAAACTCATTACCTTCTATGTTATAACCTCTTCTTAAGTTCTAAATAAATCAAATTAAAAGTCTTTGGCTTAATGAAAATATTCACAAATCTTAATAACTACACTAAACATATAAAATAATAATTATAATGACACAAAATACGATATAATCGGATATAACTCTTCGAAATCTAAATATAAACAAAGCACAAACTCAAAACTACAAACATGTGATGGATGACGCAACACATATGACGAAATTGCATCCAGCGCAGAAATAGGCGAATTTGAGTCAAAGTTGTAGCATACCTTATATATTTGTACCATGTATACACCTTAGAATAAATATTTCCGTAGCGTCAAATATCAAGTTTCCATATTATAAAATATTGTTAGCAATTGTATGTCCAATATTTCACAAGCACGAAGTTTGAATATAAACATTGTATTCATTAGTAGAGTAGGTATCGTTTTATTTTATTGTAATCAAATTGAAAACCAAAGAAAGTATTATGGTAAATTCTAACCTGAAATAAATAAATGTCATATAAAATACTGTATTGGAATCTGTTTAATGGAGTTTTCTTACCGAAAAGAGTTAGGTAAATGTTTTAAGAAGCATTTTCTGAGTTATCAAAGATCCACTTGGTATAAAAAGCATTTCACAACAAACAAGTAAACATTTAGATATTAGAAAAACGTAAACAGGCATTAGTTTTCATATGCACATCACATACGACATAATATTTAGTGGAGCCATCTAAATGACTTATAAAACACTTGTTGGTTGATTGGATTATATAAAAGTACAGAAAAGATATAAGATAATACAGAAATCAGTAAAATATGAATATTAGTACAAAATAAATTTTGTAGGCTAATTAAAATTATCAAAAGAAAAGAATTGTAATTTGAATTAACTACACATCAAGTAGATAAAGAAGTATTATGAGTTAAAGTAATTTATCTTGAGACTATAACATAAAGCTAGTCGGGCATAAAAATAAAATACATACTAATGGTAAATTGAATATTATATAATAAGTAACGAGATTATAAGAAAATCACATACGAGGGTTGTTCATTAATTCATAGTTATTATACAGTTCATGTCTAGAGTGTTATTTCATTTCATGGATAGTTCAATTTGTGGCATTTAAACTGAAATAGAAATAAAAGATAATGTCGAGGGTTGAACTTAAATGTATGTAGTAATACCTAGTGCAATATATACAGGGTGAGTCATTAGTAGCCGCTTCTTCGATTGCTCTTTAGTGTTTTAAATAAAAGAAAAAACAATTAGTGGAAGATCCATGGTTGCTTGTGGCGCATATTGTAAAAATACTTTAAGCTCTGGTGCACTTCCGGTTTCACCGGAAATGCACGACACTTAATTTTCTTAAATGACTCACCCTATATATTTTTGGATTTTCTTGTACTGCTTTAAATTATCTGTTCGACTGTTTTTGCTTTTTCAAAATTGAGCCAATAGTTTTTGAGTTATTAATTTTTTTTTAAAATATTTGACCAAAACACGTGTTCAGAAAAAAATCATTTTCACATTGTTTTTAAAAGCAAAAAAAGATTAACTTTGGTGGTGCTTGTAGCCAAGAAAATTCTGCATCATTTGGTAAAGTTGCACTCGACAATACCTCAATAAACTTTGTTTTTTCAAAGCCTACTTCCTGAAATTTTCAAATACCAAAAACTTATTTTTTTTAAATATAACACCCAGTATTTTATTGAAGCATTTTGTTCCTTTTTTTATTCTCTTTCATTTTTGTTAACAATGTCATATACCTATCTTTTCTAATTTCTGAGATAATCACTATAGGAGCAATTTGCGGTCAATTAAAGAACTACGAGCGCTGTTGTTCTATGCACCAAAATATTCGTTCAACCAATGGAAGCCAGGGATGGCGCCCGACTTCCTTAGTCAAGTGTGAAACAAAGTAAATGTTATATCCAACTATCCCAAAAGTAATAATTTTATAGAATGAAGAGCATCGCATTTCAATTTTTTAATTCCGGCAACGTCCAGTTGCAGTATTTCATTTTTAACACTGTTGGTTAACATTGAAATAAAATAAAGGTTATGTTTACTGACACATTTGAATATGTCTTCAAAAAGTTTTGAAAATCCGTTCGTAGATAGCGAAGATACTCTCATCCATTAACATTTTCATCAATGAAATAGGTGCAATTATGTAACTACCCACTATTCCTACCCCACAGTTTTAATGACCAACGATTTTGAAAGTTTACAGGTGTGATAAAGTCGGGAATTTTATATGTTGTAATAACGGAAATTGTGACGATGAACGTATTCACTTGAATAGAAGGTTTCGTTGGCAAAACAACAAAAAATTGAGAAAGCCAGGATAATTTATCTGCTGCCAATTGACAAAAATGTAAGCAATTCTGAAAATTTCTTTCATCTAACCCTGTGTATGAATATGCTACGGGTGAATTTCGTATTTCCTAATTATTGCGGATTCTCAAATTTGACTTACATCCGCCGACTAATTTTCGTAGTACTAGTATGAGGGGTGTTCAACTACACTCGCAAGTGCCATAAACGTCTTATCCTCACCAGTTATTGCTTTATCCGCTCATTATTTCATATTCAATGCTTTCTGTTCACTCAAACCGTCCACTTTATATTTTTGAAAGTTTCTGGCTTCGGTTGACTTCTACCAGGGATCGCTGTGCGTAAAGTCTGGATGCTAGCAAAGAGTTTCTTTCAGATTCACCCAAAATGTCAATCATATCTATTAACTCTTCATAAGAATAATTCATTTGAATGATAACTAATAGCGACGCTTTTATAAGTTTGACATAAATGTATACCGACTTTCTTTAACAGTTGACTCTGGCAGTCAGCCGCATTCCAGCCTTTATTGGACCAATATTTGGGTGCAGAAAGCAGCGCCCGTAGTTCTTTAATTGACCGCTAATTGCTCGTATAGTGATTATCTCAAAAATTAGAAAAGATAGGTATAGGACATTGTTAACAAAAATGAAAGAGAATAAAAAAAGGAACAAAATGACGCAATAAAATACTGGGTGTTCCATTTAAAAAAAATAAGTTTTTGGTATGTGAAAATTTCAGGAAGTAGGCTTTGAAAAAACAAAGTTTCTTGAGGTATTGTCGAGTGCAACTTTACCAAATGATGCAGAATTTTCTTGGCTACAAGCACCACCAAAGTCAATATTTTTACCTTTAAAAACAATGTGAAAATGATTTTTTTCTGAACACGTGTTTTGGTCAAATATTTTCAAAAAAAATTAATAACTCAAAAACTATTGGCTCAATTTTGAAAAAGAAAAAACAGTTGAACAGGTAGTTTAAAGCAGTACAAGAAAATCCAAAAATATATAGGGTGAGTCATTTAAAAAAATTAAGTTACGTGCATTTCTGGTGAAACCGGAAGTGCGCCGGAGCTTAAAGTATTTTTACAATATGCGCCACAAGCAACCATGGATCCTCCGCTAATTGCTTTTTCTTTTATTTAAAACACAAAAGAGCAATCGAAGAAGCGGCTACTAATGACTCACCCTGTATATATATATAGAAATTTTTTAATTTTTTTCTTGGGATTAGCGACCTTATTGATTTGTATAATAGGTTTACTTTACTAATATCTTTTTCAAACTGTGTATTCATTCCCATTACAATAATCATTATTCTAAACTAATGTCTGTAACATTTAAAAAATCTATCTGAAGTTAAAATTTAAAAACACATTGCACAAATCACACTCACCTAAACAATTTAAAAAATTTTGGTTTTTTCTATTATGTGTATGTAAATTCTTTAATTAATATTTACATTGACATCACATAACAATTTTGAAACTCATTTATTTAACATCTGGTTTTGTATTTGTACGATAAAAATCCAGAATCGTATTTCTTCATTTTATGTCTGTGTACTTTATTATTTGAAAATGATTTCTCTGTAAATAACCACACATGTGTTATTAAATTGTGTTTCGTTTGATTGCCATCTGATAAAATTCATTATATTTACATATTTTTAATTTATTTTATAGCTTTCATTTCATTTTCTCTTTTAGTAAAAATCAAACCAACAAACCAAAAATAAAAAACAAAAAAACACACTCACCTTTGACAAATTTCCAAAACAAAACTTTCACAACTAATTTCCTTTGTTTTGTTAATGAGATTGTCTCATTTGTGTACACTCCATTTATATTTTCATATATCTATGCATTTCTTTGATCTTATCACTGTCATATACTCGTTGTTTCTGGGAGATTCTTTATTTCATTCAAGGTTGTTATTTTAAACTACAGAAATTTTTTCGTACGGTGTTTTGTTTTGTTCATGTTAAATTTTTCGATATACATAAATACAGGGCATGTCACCGATATTTGGTCGCTATTGAATTAGCTGGAAATATATTTTTGATAATCCACCGATTTCATTTCTATCATTTACTGAGTTTTTATTTCTAACAATCTGTATCATCTCTAAATAACCCCGTGCTTTGGTATTATTTTGTTTCGCTAAGATTTTTGTTTTGTCAAAATCAAATGTGTGTTTGGAATCTTTTTGATGTTTCTTTAAGGCAGTATTATTATTCGCATATTTATGTCCCTTCATTCTTTCCCCCAATAGTTGTTTTGTTTGACCTATGTAAACTTTGTCGCAATCGGCACATGGAACACAGTATACTACATGTGATTGTTTTATTATTGGTATTTGGTCTTTTAGTCTTGTATGTAGGTATTTTAAATTATTTGTGCTTTGGTATGCTAGTTTGAGATTGTATGATTTCATAATGTTGTTAATTTTTTCTGATAGATTTGGGATATAGGGTATTGGAATGTATGTGGGGTTTTTTTCTAAGGTATTAATTCTGGTTGGCCTTTCACTATTGTATATTTTATTTAGTCTTTGTTTTATAATTGTGTTAATAAATTTTAACGGGTAGTTGTTTTTCCCAAGGATATGTTTAATTTTGTTCATTATTGTTGGTCTAAAAACTGAACTAGTTAATTTTATTGCTCTATCTGTTAGGGCTGTGACAACATTTTTTTTATGTGCAATTGGTTGGTTTGATAAAAAATTTACACCAAGAAAAGAAAAAAGAAAAAAAGAAATATACAACCACGGGTGAAAATATGGTAGCGGAACAAAATGAATGGACCTACACCGAAATTAAACAGGATCTAGGACAAGGTGTTCACAACAGGATAAAGAAAATAGTAAAATTAGATAATAAATGTGCAGGTTTAAAGAATAAAAAAAATTTTTTGATTATATGTAAACACAATAGTATGACTCCAACTTTTTTGAAACTCAAAATGTCACACATAGAGTTCGGGGACAATAGGCTTGCTGACAATTTCCAAAACAAAGTAAGTAGTTTTACACATGCAGTTTTGAATT
Organism: Amphimallon solstitiale; assembly: GCA_963170755.1. NCBI lineage: Eukaryota > Metazoa > Arthropoda > Insecta > Coleoptera > Scarabaeidae > Amphimallon > Amphimallon solstitiale. The sequence continues at coordinate 45,925,497 of OY720685.1, forward strand.
TATTGATCACAGATGTAACCAGGGAATTAAATGTATTAAAATTGAAAATTAATGAAAATTACAATGAACTTGAAAAAGTATTAAAACCCAATGTTAAAAATAAAATTTATAAATGGTTAAAAACTCGAAACAATCATCTGTTTAATAGAATAAAATTAAAACAACAAAAAAAGATAGAAATTTTAAAACAAAAAAGAATAAAATCAAAATATGATTTAGAAAATAAGGAAATAAAAAACGATGGAAACTGCTTAGAAAAAGTTAATAAACAATGGATTACTAATTTAACAAATTGTAACGTACCGAATAACGTTTTAAAAACATTAAGTTTAGGTCCTAAATTTGCAACAAATTATGATAAAAATAACATTTCAAAAAATAAATCAACAATAGATTTAATAATTGCAAACATTGAATCACATATAGATAATCTAAAAGATAAAGAAAAAAACCTCATACGATCAAAGATATGCAACACAATAATTAACCACAAACAGTCAACCAAGGTACAAAAACAGAATTATGACATAGTAAAACTAAAAAAACAAATTAGGGAAACAGAAATTTTTTTGAGAGAAAACAAACATATAATAGTACTTAGGTCAGATAAGGCAAATAGAACAGTATTAATGACCAGGAACGATTATGACAATAAAATGAAAAACCTACTAAATGACAAGACAACATATGAAGTTATAAAGAATGACTCCACAATTAAGTATCAAAAAGCTAACAATGAATTAATAACAAAATGGGAAAATAAATCACTCATATCGCCAAACACGGCAAACACTTTAAAGATCCATAACGCACAATCACCCAAAATCTACGGTTTACCCAAATTACATAAGGAAAACATACCATTGAGACCAATAGTATCGTGTATCCAGAGACCGTTTTACGGACTGTCAAAGTACTTAGCAGAAATAATAGCAAATATAACGGGAAAAAATCAATTTTATATAAAGAATTCTTTTGACTTTAAAAATTTTTTAGACCAAACAATAATAGATAAAAAAGATAAACTAATTTCATTAGATGTAGAGTCGTTATATACCAACATACCGATAGAACTAGCAAAAAAAAAGTAATCATAAAAAACTGGAATAAAATAAAAGAATTTACGGAAATACCACAAGACGATTTTATAGAAGCAATAGAACTGTCATTAAAAACCACATATTTCCAATATGATAACAAATTTTATAAGCAAATAGAGGGAGTAGCTATGGGGGCCCCAATATCCAGTGTTGTTGCCCAATTAGTATTGGAATATGTAGAAGAACAAGTGATAAACAGATTAGATTTTCAACCCACATTTTTTAAAAGATATGTCGATGATTGTGTGACAATTGTGCCCGAAAACAAAATACAATATATCAAAAACGAATTCAATAAATTTCACAAAAAATTAAATTTCACAATAGAAATAGAAGAAAATGAATCCATTAATTTTTTAGACATGACTCTAATTAAAAAACAAAATAAAATTTTAACAAAATGGTACGAAAAACCCACATCATCAGAAAGATATGTAAATTTTTTATCAAACCAACCAATTGCACATAAAAAAAATGTTGTCACAGCCCTAACAGATAGAGCAATAAAATTAACTAGTTCAGTTTTTAGACCAACAATAATGAACAAAATTAAACATATCCTTGGGAAAAACAACTACCCGTTAAAATTTATTAACACAATTATAAAACAAAGACTAAATAAAATATACAATAGTGAAAGGCCAACCAGAATTAATACCTTAGAAAAAACCCCACATACATTCCAATACCCTATATCCCAAATCTATCAGAAAAAATTAACAACATTATGAAATCATACAATCTCAAACTAGCATACCAAAGCACAAATAATTTAAAATACCTACATACAAGACTAAAAGACCAAATACCAATAATAAAACAATCACATGTAGTATACTGTGTTCCATGTGCCGATTGCGACAAAGTTTACATAGGTCAAACAAAACAACTATTGGGGGAAAGAATGAAGGGACATAAATATGCGAATAATAATACTGCCTTAAAGAAACATCAAAAAGATTCCAAACACACATTTGATTTTGACAAAACAAAAATCTTAGCGAAACAAAATAATACCAAAGCACGGGGTTATTTAGAGATGATACAGATTGTTTGAAATAAAAACTCAGTAAATGATAGAAATGAAATCGGTGGATTATCAAAAATATATTTCCAGCTAATTCAATAGCGACCAAATATCGGTGACATGCCCTGTATTTATGCATATCGAAAAATTTAACATGAACAAAACAAAACACCGTACGAAAAAATTTCTGTAGTTTAAAATAACAACCTTGAATGAAATAAAGAATCTCCCAGAAACAACGAGTATATGACAGTGATAAGATCAAAGAAATGCATAGATATATGAAAATATAAATGGAGTGTACACAAATGAGACAATCTCATTAACAAAACAAAGGAAATTAGTTGTGAAAGTTTTGTTTTGGAAATTTGTCAAAGGTGAGTGTGTTTTTTTGTTTTTTATTTTTGGTTTGTTGGTTTGATTTTTACTAAAAGAGAAAATGAAATGAAAGCTATAAAATAAATTAAAAAAATGTAAATATGAATTTTATCAGATGGCAATCAAACGAAACACAATTTAATAACACATGTGTGGTTATTTACAGAGAAATCATTTTCAAATAATAAAGTACACAGACATAAAATGAAGAAATACGATTCTGGATTTTTATCGTACAAATACAAAACCAGATGTTAAATAAATGAGTTTCAAAATTGTTATGTGATGTCAATGTAAATATTAATTAAAGAATTTACATACACATAATAGAAAAAACCCAAATTTTTTAAATTGTTTAGGTGAGTGTGATTTGTGCAATGTGTTTTTAAATTTTAACTTCAGATAGATTTTTTAAATGTTACAGACATAAGTTTAGAATAATGATTATTGTAATGGGAATGAATACACAGTTTGAAAAAGATATTAGTAAAGTATCGAAACGATACATGAACATTTAGGGTTTTTTTAACCTATTATACAAATCAATAAGGTCGCTAATCCCAAGAAAAAAATTAAAAAATTTCTAAATAAATTACGACCAAGAAAAGAAAAAAGATATATATATATATACAGGGTGTTTAAAAAAGATGCGGCAATATTAAAGGGGTTGATTGTCCAGGTCATTTTATACAAAAAAGTTTATAATAAACAAGGTCCGCAAACGCTTCGTTACCGATCTACAGCGTGTTGAAGTTTAATTAAAAGAAACAGTAAAAATTAGATTTCTCCAAGACGGCATTAAAGATCATAATGAAATTTTAGGCGTGTTATTTTTCAAGAAAAAAATAGGACGCCGCTGATTTCTCTAAAAATAAAAATATGTTTCTATTCTTTGTTCAATTGTGAAGAAAAAAGCTCTCTTAACTTTTTATCGTATGACGTAACGTTTTTTAGTAAAAAAAAAACACATTTTAGTGCATGTACATTTATCATGCTTACAAAAATATTTTTAAACAGTCCTGTTTTATTCACTGACATATTGAATGACATATGATTAATAATTTTGTATGTGTCGAATTTGTTGAATTTCCTTGTCAAGAATCGCTATACAAATGCAGAGATAACCGACATGCACTACATTTATAGACTTGCTGATGGAAATGCATTAGAAGCTAGGCGGTTGTATACTGAAAGATTTCCTGGCCGTATTGCTCCTGATAGAAAAACTTTCGAAAGTATTCATCGGCGTCTTTATGAAACAGGCACATTAAGACGAAATGGAGGACCGGGAAGGCCAAGGACAACAAGAACGGTAGAGCTGGAAGAGGATGTGCTAGACATGATTGAAGAAGATCGAGGTACTTCTACTCGAAAAATTGCTGACGCTTTGGATGTAAGTAATGGGACTATTTGGCACATTCTGAAGGAAAATTTGTTGTACCCATTCCATATACAACGCGTTCAAGCATTACTTCCTGCTGATTTTCCTCCTCGCATTGCATTCTGTCAATGGCTTTTGCAGAAAATGGTTCAAATCCCTCAATTCCTGATGTTGATTCTGTTCACCGATGAAGCGAATTTTTCAAGAAATGCAATACGCAATTTCCATACTAACCATGTATGGTGTGACGAAAATCCACATGAAATTGTTGAAAATCGTTTTCAACATCAGTTTTCTTTGAACGTTTGGCTTGGGATTGTGGGTGACTGCCTAATTGGACCGGTATTTTTACCAAGGAGACTAACCGGGGAGGTGTATCGCAACTTTTTGGAAAACACGCACCCTGGATTTCTGGAGGACGTACCATTAGTAATTAGAGATGCAATGTGGTATATGCACGATGGCGCACCAGCCCACTTTAGTCAAGTAACTCGTGATTTCTTAACACACGCATACGGAAATCGCTGGATTGGCCGAGGTGGACCACATTTATGGCCTGCACGATCCCCGGACTTAAATCCCCTGGATTTTTTCCTGTGGGGCCATTTGAAGTCATTGGTGTACGCTACTCCATTGGAAAACGTAGAAGACTTAAGAAATCGAATCATTGCTGGGTGCAACTCAATTGAGACCGATCCTGTTGTTTTTGAGAGAGTTCGCCAGTCGATGAGGAGAAGATTGGATTCTTGCATCCGAGCTCGAGGTGGTCACTTTGCACAGTTATTGTAATTTTTGCTTGCTAAAATTGTTGGTATGGTAAAATATTTGTTTTTGCCCTTAAATAAAACCCTTATTTAAAAAAAAATCTGTAATAAATGTACATGCACTAAAATGTGTTTTTTTTACTAAAAAACGGTACGTCGTATGAGAGAAAGTTAAGAGACTTTTTTCTTCACAATTAAACAAAGAATAGAAACATATTTTTATTTTTAGAGAAATCAGCGGCGTCTTGGAGAAATCTAATTTTTACTGTTTCTTTTAATTAAACTTCAAATAGATCGGTAAGCGTTTGCGGACCTTGTTTATTATAAACTTTTTTGTATAAAATGACCTGGACAATCAGCCCCTTTAATATTGCCGCATCTTTTTTAAATACCCTATATATATATATATATACACAGGTGTCCCAAAAATAAAAAGACGGAGTAGCAGGTATGTAAAGTCCGAACAGAAACAAGCCCAAATATGCCGCAATAACGAAGAAATTAAAAATTTAATTTTCTGTAATTTTTTACGGACCTGGCACACGTAAGACCGCTCATTTGTAAATAGAAACGAACACGCATTCAAAGAAAAATACGCTTTTATTTGTATAAAACGGGAAAAAATGTTAAATCATGCTCATTCATAATAAAACATATTTTTTGCCGGATGCGTCTAAATAACGCAGCTATGTATTCGTTTGTTGACGCAGATGGGCGACTGACTCACTTTATTGCAGACAATAAAAGATTGTTTTTATTTTTAAAATAGGAAGGTTGTTGCCCTTTAATGTGTTTGTAGTCGGAAACAGCTGATTATTATTATTTTAGAATATTCAATAAATCGTGGTAAATATCAAAATGTAATTATTTTTTTCTAGCAGATGTAAAAAGTAATTAATGGTGTGATATTTATTATGAAGTATCTATTCCTCCTCCTTTTTTTTAACACAAGTAATATGGTGGTCCTGAAAAGAACGGATTGTGTAAGTGAAGCAGGTGGATATTTATAGAAGGTGCTCTATGTGTCCGCCGTGCGCACGAAGACAGGCGTTAATCCGTCGGAGAAGATTACCACGCACTCGCAGCTGTAAAAATATGTTGCCGATCTTCTTCTGTGGCAATCTCATCCCCATCATACACCAATGTTTTCATATACCCTCATAAAAAAAAATCTAATGGATTTAAATCCGGACTGCGCGCCGGCCATGGTGTATGTCCTCCACGTCCAATCCATCGAGTATATGAAACATTGAGGTAATTGCGCACTGCCAATGAAATGTGTGGAGGCGTGTGAAACAACATTCATCCGTGAATAGTATGCTGGCACAAAAGTCCACATCTCTAGCTTGTTTCGTTGAAACCAGGTACAGAATCTAACACGTGCGGGACGGGGCGGTCCTGTTGTGCTAGAGCTTGCACCGGTTTCAGGTGGTATGGGTACAGCAAGTTCTCGCGGAGGAGTCGATGAATTGTCGATCGGGACACTCCGACTTGTCTTGCTGCAGATCGCGTGCTTATACCTGGATCCCTATCTACCACATCCAGGAGATGCTCTTCCGCATGTAAAACTCTCCGTGTTCTTTCACGGCCCCTGCCTTCGTAATCGCCCGTGTCCATAATCACTTGGTACGACGGACGCCTGCGATTAGGAAAACGTTCGGCGTATAAACGTTCAACAGCTCTTCTATTTCCACCTACTGCACCGTAGAGATACACCATATCCCATAATTCTTGCGCCGTAAAAGCCATGTCGATAACTATGTGTCAACTCACATCGGCGGCTAATAACAAACTGAACATCTGTGTATCTATCGCCCTTGCACATGCATGCATTGGCGGGTGGTCGGTAATAAAATCGCGGGCCACACAACAAAAACTTATGTATTTTTTTAAATAATATCCATTGTGCTGTTTGACAATGGATGTTATTTACAAAAATACATACGTTTTTGTCGTGTGCCGCGCGATTTTGTTACCGACCAGCCGCCAATGCATGCATGTGTGCAATTTTATACCGCAAGTCGACCAGAGTCTGCGTAAGGCCAATTGAATTCTTTATTATTTTTTTTCTGCCGTCTGCGCATGAATAAAGACTTGATATTTTGAGTGTACGTTTTTACACAATCTAGCTTCCGATTTCTGCTACTCCGTCTTTTTATTTCTGGGACATCTTGTATATATACAGGTTCGGTCTGTTTTTACCGTAAATGCGAGCTAAAGTCCATGTATTGAAACAAACGTTGTTGTCAGTATTTATACACAGTGGGCACGTACTGTTCGACGCTCTCGCATATGTATATCTGTAGGGGGTACGGTTTGGCAAGTCCTTTCGTGTTATATACAGAAAATCGCATGGAAGATAATCGTAGGCCAAACCTGTATATGTTCAAAATGGACTACTGAGGATATTTCCTCAGCAATTTTGCTTCAAAGCATCAGCCGTAAGGCCTTCAGATATTTAAGAAGTACTAGACAATATCGACTGGCTTGTCAACAATGTGGGACAAAATTGGAATTGAAACCAGGTATTCTCGAACAGGTTTTCTATAAATAAGAAAATCAACATATTCAAAATGTTTGGTCAAAATATTAAAATGGACTTACTGGAAGAAATTATACAAGCATATGTGAGAGTGTGACTTATATACGTATCAAAGAGATAAAAAAAAAATATCAACAAAAAAATAAAAATTAACAAGAAAACCATTAAATATACCAATAAAAAAGCAACCATATTTGTTTTATTTATTACCTGTAAGTTGACAAGAATTAATATACATAAATGCTATATAAACCAATAGTTTCCGTAGTATAAATACTTCTAACTCTTGCAATATTCATTTGCATTACTAAAGCAATATACAAGAAAAAATGGACATATTCAAGTCTTAAATTTATTTTTTTAATAAATTACATTGTCAGTAAACTAATTATAAATTGTGTTCAAAAAACAAAGTGTCACATAACATTCAGTGGGACGGTTTTCATCAATACAGTTTTATTATTTTGCATTATGCGTTAAACAAAACTATTTTTTTTAACTGAATTTTAAACGCATCCACGAGTTCTGGTTTAGTGGACAATTTTTGAACTTGTGAGATGAAAGAAAAAAATGAAGATTTGGCCCACTTGCCAAGTAAAACTCAATTTCTATGAAACAATAAGTCAGAAAGGGATTGATTCCCAATAGGACAAACAACATGTGTGAAGATTTTGTTCTTGGTGATCAATCTAGCTGACTTTAGTTTTAAGAACTTTGATTAACATTCGTTTTTTTTAAACTTACAGATCTGTTTCTGTAACAAGCCACATATTTTTGAAAATTAAAGCTTCAAAAAAAATATTAACATTATACTATGTTAATTTCAAATTTCTTCAGATGTTTTTTAGTTTTTAAATGTTTTTCTAAAAGATTTCTGTTATTTGTCATATATTCACATGAGTCACAATTATAATCAAATTCTTTTAAATGTTTAGTTTTTATATGTATTTCTAAATACTGTTTGCTGTTTGATTCATATTCACAAGAGTCACATTTATAATCAAATTTCTTCAAATGATTAGATTTTACATGTGTTTCTAAATACTGTTTCTTGTTTGTTTCATATTCACAAGAGTCGCATTTATAATCGAATTTCTTTAAATGAATAGTTTTTATATGGTTTTCTAAATGCTGTTTCCTGTTTGTTTCATATTCACAAAAATCACATTTACAATCAAATTTCTTCAAATGTCTAGTTTTTATATGTATTTCTAAATCAGTCTTGTAGTTTGTTCTAAATTCACAAGAGTCACAATTATAATTAAATTGCTTCAAATGTTTAGTTTTTATATGTTGTTCTAAACTATTTTTCTTGTTTGTTCTAAGTTCACAAAAGTCACATTTAAAATCAAATTGCTTCAAATGATGAGTTTTGACATGTCTTTCAAAATTAGGCTTTTTGTTTGTTCTATATTTACATGAGTCACAATTATAATCAAATTCTTTCAAATGTTTAGTTTTTATATGTTCCTCCAAACGATTTTTTATGTTTGTTCTAAATTCACAAGTGTCACATTTAAAATCAAATTGCTTCAAATGTCTAGTTTTTATATGTCCTTCAAAAATAGTCTTGTTGTTTGTTCTATATACACATGAGTCACATTTATAATCAAACTTCTTCAAATGTCTAGTTTTTATATGTCTTTCAAAAATAGTCTTGTTGTATGTTCTAAATTCACATGAGCCACATTTATAATCAAACTTCTTCAAATGTTTAGATTTTATATGCACTTTTAAATGATGTTTATCGTTTGTTTTAAATTCACATGAGTCACAATTAAAATCAAATTCTTTCAAATGTTTCGTTTTTATATGTATCCTTAAAGTTTGTTTGTGTTTTGCTCGAAATACACACAACGAGCATTTAAATACATTCTTTTGATCTCGTGAACTCGACTGTTCTACTTTTATATGTGTGTTCCTATAATTCGTCGTAGCATGCTCTCGGCCGTCCTTTAGTCGAACAGAAGCGTGCATATTTTCCGCGTGCAGTGTGAGGGATTCCTTAGTCTTGAAACGTCTGTTACAAATCCCACATTTATACATTTTAACTATACAATGGTGGTTGCTGGTGTGCTCCTTGAGATCTGATTGGTACTTCGTCCTGTAATTGCACTGCTCACATTTATAGATTTGACGGAGGCCCCTCTTGCGTCCGTTCAATGCTATTGTCGCTTGTTTGGGCGGTGGTGTCGGTAAAATGCCCTTTCTGAAAATAAATAAATAAACAAACAAATAAATATTTCTAATCTCATACTGAACATTGATTTAAGGGCGGAGTTAATTTCAGCATCATCTAATGGCTAATGCGCTTTAATGGAAAAAAAGACCCTTGCAGAAGTAAGAGTTTATGTTCATATTAATACAGTGATTCTCACCACTAACTATGCTTGATAATAATAATAATGAACTAATTGTAATTTAACAAATTGGGAACACATAACACACACGACAAATAGTGACATGAACATGATCATCTATTTCTATAGGAAACTCATCAACACTATACATTGTGGCTTGCAGCGAATACTTTTTCAACGACAATTTCAATTTATTTGCATTTGTCATGCTTTTTGCCTGTGCTAGCTTATTAAACATATTTATAAAATATGTAGTTGGAAAACAAAGGGCAGTTCTTGTACTATGAATATGACCTATTTTTTAGCGTGTTCGACAGGGTTTTGGAAGCATCCTAGTTTGAACCTATTTCCATTCTTATTTTATATTCTAGATGTGTCATTCAAGTTTCGTATTCTGTTCGAAATAATTTCATACAGCGAACCGTCAAATTATGTCGTGTGAAAAAATTTCACAAAGGTTGATATTTATTGAGTGCTTGCATATTGAGAGTAGTGAGGGGCATAATAGTTCAAATCGATGAACTATTTCATGCGAACCAATTGACATGGAAGAACTAGTTCGTAGGAATAGTTCGCGAAGTACTACTTGTAACTTATGTCTGTATTTTATGACAGAAATCCTTGTTGAACTAAAGATTAGCAGTATATATTATACTTTGTAACACAGTATTCTTCACCGCTTGAAATATTAATTGTAAATCCGTAAATTTATGAGAAAACTAAATAGGTAGACACTCCGAGTTAGAACGAGACAACTCAGTTTAGTATTTTACAATAATATTATACATACATACTAAAAGCTGTTCGAGTGACCCACTCTAATCGCCTTGGTTGAAATAGCTTAACCGAATCGTTAAAATCGACAAAAACCAGCGAAATTGTGCAAAGAACTCCTCTCTGGATACGCGAAATTGAAAGCTGTCCTTTGGGGTGAGTGTACGGACGACTTTAAAGGGTTCCTCGACGGAGAGATTTTCCTTTTTAGTGGAGCGTGTGCATAGATATGGCCTTTTAAAGGGAAGCGTGCAGTCGATGTTGTAACAGAAAAATGGCTTACATTATGACGAATTCTATTTGACACCCGATAAAAATCGTAAAAATGTCAATTATGACAGGCACACGGAAGAATTGCAGAAGTTTCACTTTGACGAAGAAATTTCACGCCGTCGAGGTTTAGAGTGCCGAAAGAGGGTTGGAAACCAAAAGAGTGGACTTTTCCGCGACGATTGAGTGCACTGTCCACGTGCCAAGTCTGTCGTTGTCGAAGGTGCGACTCATTTAAAGCCTTTCTGCAGGAGGATGCGGTAAAAAGAAATGCGATGATGAGTTGGCGATAACGTGTCATTAATTCAAACGGACGTATGATTTTGACAGCTGCACGAAGAAATCTCATTTTTGTGATAGATTTTGATATTTCGAAATTTTCTTATAACGATGGACAGTGCTAATTTACGCGCACACGTATCAAGATTCATAATTATCAGGACGATGAGCGCAAAGAATTGACATTTAGAAGACAGGCGGGCAACACGAACCCTATCCTAAAGTAAGGTTGAAAGAATTAACGTCACAAGGTGAATATATTGTTGGTATATCATTTAAAAATTACAGTCTTAAACGTTTGCAGGTGTCGTTAATTAAAAACTGGAACTATCAAAGACAGGCGAGTATATAGATCGAGAAAATCAAATACGAACGCTTTAAAGGGCATTAACTTCAGTGAAAACGATTATAGTATTTATACGACAAAACGTAAACTAAACATACAAAAATTATAGCGAAGATATGCACATTTTTAATTCTTCTGTGTACAAACGTAGCCGAATAACATACACCGAAGAAAAACAGTTAGTAAAGTGCTAATGATATGTATGTAATGCGGAATATTCTTTAAAGTAACAAGAAACTTCAATTACTACTTTTACTCTTATCGAATAGCGATTTTTTGCGAATATGTCGAAAATTATGCATTCTATATGTATTTATCAAGAATACAAAAGTATTTAGTATTAGATTTGCAATATTTTTTGAATATATGAAATTTCAAAATTCGGACCGGAAGTAACACTTTTACTCTTAGGGAGTAGTCCTTTTTTCGAATATCTTGCTAAGTATGCATTCTATAGCGATTTATTAAGAGAACAGAAGTACTTAGAATAGGATTTTGAATAATTTTTGTGTAAAAAAAATATAGTATAGTTTGAAACGCTCATACGTATAAGAAAGTCGTGTGGTGGCCACACCTCATTTTTTAATTTGAGATTCGATTTTCAAAATATGTCATTAGTTTAGGCAAATTTCCAAAGTGTTCCTGAAGGAATAACAACTGATTTTTTAAATTTGGGATTTGTGTTTGTTCCTTGCACTCAGAAATACTTCGAGCATCGTCATTTAATAATAATAATAATAATAATAATTTAAAACGAAAATGAAAAGTGTGAACACATGGATGTTAAAACTAACATCAAGCAGTAAATAATTACTGTGTCTTACATATATACCTTTATACGTAAAACGTATATGTATATATGCATGTGTTTGAGATGAGAGGACAAATAAATAATAATTTATTTGTCCTCTCGACTACATAGTAGTATGGGATATGTCAACAAAGCTATTACATATACAACATACATAAAAAGACAATATGGATACAAACTAATACAAAAACACCAATTCTAATTGAGATCTCATTTAAAAACTCTGACAATGAGTAGTAACACCCACGCAACAAAGACGCTTTTATTGTACGTTTAAAGATCTCTCTGCACCCGATATTTTTTACGTTATTTGGCAGCTTGTTATATGCTTTTATAGCTATTAAGTGTGGACTCTTTTCATAAAATGCAAGTTTATGCCTCGGTATCTCTAACTGTAATATATTCCGCGTGTTGTACGTATGATAACTACTCAAATGTGTCAAACTATTAAGATTGTCCTTCGCGTACAATAACAGTTCCATGATATAGACACACGGTAGCGGCAACACCCTCATCGAGGCTAAATGTGATCTGCAGCTAACCCTACTACCCACCCCATTCATAATACGTATTGCACGTTTCTGCATTTTAAATACTCTATCCAGGCCAGACGATGAGCCCCATGCCAAGATCGCATAGGACATCACCGAGTGGACCTGGCCAAAGTAATATGTTAGGAGAATATCCGGGCTCACCCCAGATTTAAGGACCCTGAGAACGTGGCAGAACGAAGATAATTTTTTGCAAATGCCATCAATGTGTTCATTCCACTAGCATGTATAATCAATGGTTACCCCTAGAAACCTAGTACTATCCACCTGTGCGATACTGTGACCGTTACATCTAATTAAACTCGAAGTGTCTCTGTCATACGATCTTGTTCTGAAGTCCATATAAGTGGTCTTTTCACTGTTTATAACTAAGTCATTCTGAGACAGGTATTCGCTTACCGCGATTAAACTATTTTCCGCGCATCTCACAGCATCCGTCCCATTTGAGCAACTCACAATCATGGATGTGTCATCCGCAAACAAAACAGCCCTTTCCACGTTCATGTCGTTAACATATACTATATAGAATAATGGACCGAGGATGCTTCCCTGTGGCACACCACGCCCCAAATGCAACCTGCCAGAGCAAGTCCCGTCAATTTCCACATAGTGTTCTCTTCCTACAAGTTAGCTATTAAACCAGTCCCAAACATTTCCCCTAATCCCATAATTATACAGTTTTTCAAGCAGCACTCGATGGTTTACAAGATCGAAGGCTTTGCTGAGGTCCAAAAAGATTCCTATACATGTTTTCCCTTCATCCATATCACTGTACAGATATTTTAAAAATGTAATAATAGCAGTGGAGGTGTTGCGTCCATTACGAAAACCAAACTGATTATCATTAAGCGTGTTATTTTGCTCTAGAAATTTTATTAACCTTACTGGCATGACCTTTTCAAAAACTTTAGAAAAAGAGCTCAGTATAGATATGGGACGATAGTTCGATATACATTGCCTATCACCGTTCTTAAATAACGGCTTGATTTTAGAGATCTTCAGCTTCTCAGGAAATACACCCTCCATAACTGAATTGTTAATTATTTGTGTTAAAGGAACCGCAAGCTCATGTAAACATTGTTTTAATAGATTAGTACTAATCTTATCGTCACCCGAAGAATATGTATTTTTTAGTTTGTTCACAATATTTACGAGCTCCAATTCACAAACAGGTTGAAAGAAGAAGGATGTAGTACATGTGTGTTTTTTACTTGTACCAAACTTTTTTTTTCCTTGTAGAGGCAATAAGCCATCAGCAATTTCATTGAAATAATTATTGAAGTGGTTCACTAATATTTTCGGATCTTTAACAGTTTCATTATCTATTTTTATGGTTAAGGTGTTTCTATCTTTATGTTTAATATTGCCATCACCTTTTATGATTGACCACGCTGTCTTGGTTTTATTCGCGGACCTAGTCATAAGTCTACTGTTATGCAAAATTTTGGCATTGGTAATTACCCTTTTGTATACCTGTTTATATTCTTTATAATACTCCATAATTTCATTATTGCCTGTCAATGTTAGTTTGTATAGCCCTTTCAACCTTGCTGAAGATATTCTAATTCCATTTGTTATCCATCCATTATTATTACCTTTATTATTATGAGCAGATCTGTATTTTAGTGGAAAGGCTTGCTCAAAGTCATGACTGATCTTCTCAACAAAGTGCTCATATTGGTGGTTTGTAGACAGATTGCTTGCGAGCACATCCCAATTTTCATTCAGCAAAAGTTCTCTGAAATGAGTAATATTTTCTATCCTATTTAATTGCCTGTATGGAACTGTAGCTTTACTGTAAGTTTTTTGCTGAGAATGCAACACAAACTTCAACCTCTGTGCAGAATGGTCAGATAAACCACTATGCACAACGGTTGATCCGTATTCAGGGAAAGTCGTGTTAACACATATCTTATCCAAACAATTATGGATTCTAGTAGGTTCATTTATTGTAATTATTACACCATATGAATTAATCAAGTCCTCAAACCTAAGCACATCTGATGTAGGGGATAGAAAATTAATATTAAAATCACCGGTCAGAACTAAGTTATATCCCCTGTACCTTTGAAGGTACTGCAACGTTTCATCTAATTTACTCAAGAATATTGAAAAGTCACCCTTACCGCTCCTGTAGATTGCCGCCACCAGCAACCTCAAACCAGGGAACCCCACTCTTGATACAACACATTCAAAATGGAGGTCGACAGAAAGTTCCTTAATTGCGTCAATGTTACTACTATATCGAGCCATATTATTGCGCATAAAAATTGCTACGCCGCCGTGCCTATAATTATTTCTACAAAAACTATCCATCAAGCAAAAGCCCCGCAACTTAATGTTTTCTATAGTCCCTGAAATACACCAATGCTCCGACACACAGAATATATCACAATCCCTTTCCAAAAAGACATCAAGTTCACCAATTTTATTACTTAAACACTGTACATTATGGTGCACAATTGACATATTTACTAGGTTACTCATGTTTATCAAATCTTCCCCATATTCGCAGTCAACTTCATTAACTTCTAGGATTATGCTGTCAGTTGGCGCCTTATCCTCCATAAAAAAGTTTCCGCCGATGAGTCGTAAACTTCAATAGAAGCAGTCGTAGTTTCATTAGTGTTATCACAATAAAGTTGATCACTTGATTCAACGTATTTAAGATTTTCCTTTACAATATGTACATTTTCCGTGTGAAACTTAAAGAAGCATCCCGTTATTCTATCCGCAACTGATTCCCATACTTTCTGTTTGCATGTTTTATTTAAATACATTCCATTCGATATACTCCCATTTAACAATTTGTTTATATCTATATATTGAATACGTGCATTACCTTTAACGAAATTTTCGTATACAGTGCACTCGCGATAATATGAACTAATGAAAACAAGGGCAGTTCAAATTTTTGGGATTGTTCATATTTACAAATGGCACAAAATTTTAATAAAACCAAGTCATTTACTTACCACCTAAAGTTCTTTCCTGTATAAATGAAAGTTTAATTTAAATAGTTTAAATTTTTGTTTTATTTTAAAACATAAAAGGAACTTTTTCATTAAGTTTGTTTGCAGCAAACAAAAATATACTTATTTCTATACATATTCATATACATAAATGCTAGCGGGCTTATTCATAAAAATTATGCAATAGGCCGTATTTATAAAAAAGAGGATTTGCTTTTACTTGCAGAAATCGACGCATTTACTTCATATTTTATTCATAATAAAAGGAAGGAAAAGATTTGGACTTTGAGTAAAAAGCTGTTCCTCCAAAGTAAAAGGTTTTACTTTTTTAGAATTCATAAACAGTAGCATTTGCTTTAAAACTGAAGGATTTGCTTCAGAAAATATGCAACTAGTCCAGAGGAGCTTCTGTAGCAAATTTTTACTTCAGTCGTCTATAATACAATTGCAGGGCGAATGCTTTTAGTTGTGGAGTGCGCGCCTGATCATTGAATTCGAATTTCCCATGACGGATGTGGTGCATGTACGCGCACGAAAAATGTACAAGGAAAGACGTACTGCACGTGAGTGCGACTTTCGAACCCTCTTTCGGTTTGACGAAATAAATGTGCAGTGGTTAGCCGACTACTTCATTGGCGAGAATCTGGAAACCAGGGGAGGTGCGCTTTCGCCAGTACAAAAAATGAAAGTGTTTTTACGGTACATGGCAGATCCAGGCTTCCAGAGCGGTATTGGTGAGGAACTGGGATGTACACAGCCTACAATCTCCAGAATTGTCGGTACCACTCTCGGTCTCATTGTGGACAAGGCGGATGAGTGGATTAAGTTCCCATCAACCGAAAATGAAGTTATGGATGCCAAAGTGAAATGAACAGCGAACAAAAATTTTCCGACTGCAAGAGGAGCTATCGACTGCACGCATGTTCAAATTGAAAAGCCGTATCTATTTGGGAATGAATATGTATACCGGAAAAATTATGCTAGTATTAATGTCCAAGCCATATGTGATCAAAATTATGTTTTCATGAATATCGATGCACGGTGGCCCGGTTCGGTACATGACAGTCGAATTTGGAAGCATTCTTCTGTTCATGAAATCATGCGGCGGACGACAAATACGGTATTGTTGGAGGACAGTGGCTATGGTATAATGCCTTATCTCATGAAGCCCTTCTCCATGGTGGAAGACGCAGTGCAGGCTGCCTTTAATTGATTATTAAAAAAAAAGAGAGAATTATTATAGAACATGCTTTTGGGCAGTTGAAACGTCGGTTTCCGATCCTTAAATATGTCTGTTGAGTAAAAATGGAGAATATTCCGAAGGTGATAGTCGCGTGCACTGTGCTTCACAATGTTGCTAAGTACCTCGGCGGTGTCGATTTCGAGGATGCGGATGAACTCGAAGATGCGGCATTGCAAGAGGTACCGGAAACGACGAATGCAGCTACGCGAGCTCAAGGTCAAGCACGTCGTACACAATTAGCTGAGCTTATCTACAATAACCTTCAATGATAATTTAATGTTTGCCCACAGGAGGCTGAAAGTCTGCGGAGATGGACCGCTGGTGTGAAAAACATATACAAAAATAAAAGAAAACATATAATTTTGGTTTTATTTTCTGAGAAAGTGTTAATTTTATGAAGTTTATTTCCTAAAATAAAACTTTTATAAAACGTACTTCTTTATTATTGCAAGATTTCAAATATTTTATCATTCACGTGGAAAAATGCTGGAGCGGGTAGGGCTCGATCATCCAGTTTGGCACAGAAATACTGTTGCTGGAGACGGGCAACCTTGAGCTGATCTAGCAACACTAATCACTGAAGTTCACTATTCGTAAACTTTCTCGTTTCCTCAGTTTCTTGTGCCATGGGTCCGTCTTCAGTTGTTGCCGTCTTTCGTTTACCAATTTTTACTGCTGGTTGTGGTGGAAGTTGGGCTGTGACATCACGGTCAAACTGCAATGGTGCTCCCACTTCTAGGCCGACTGCAAAAATTTAGCATTTAAGAAAAATGTATCCAATATTATACTCCATTCACGTTAAGAAAACAGTGTTAGGTAAGATAGGCGATTATTTCTTGGATTCTGATTGGCTAATAGCCCAGGCAAATTTACTCCACACCTACACTTTCATCCCCTGGAGTCTTCAATTTTTTGAACTACGTGTAAAATTTCTTTTTAGTTTTCAAATAAAAAGATATGATAAAAAATGTATCGCATAATATTTGTTAATGTATTTGTATGTCAAAAATTTCTGACAGTTGATGTTACAGACAAAAATTTTTCGGTGTGATACGGTCGCCGATCGCAGCGTTAACTACTGTTTTCTTAAAATGAATGGACTATAGGCGCCTTCGTATACAGATTTCTGGGGTACTTTTATTCGCTTACCTGGGATTTCCGTAACGATGGGATTTACATCCGCATGCATCGCTTTCATCAGTATCGTTTTCCATGGTAGTAACGGTGGAATGCGCTTGTTACCTGTTTTGTTCTTGCCGGTTTTATTCTCCAGTCTTGTATTCATATTGCCCACCTTCTTCATTAAAGCTTTCGAGGTCATGTCTTGTCCATACAGCTGTCTGTACTTTGTGACAACCTTCTCAATAGCGGTTTGCTTCTTCGCTTTTTTACGTGGGGAGTTGAGATTTTTCCTATATTTCCGGGTATTGTTTTACCTTTTCGGCAATGAATTTACATTCAGATTGCTCATCGCCGGTGTCGTCTGACAGTTCCTCGTCACTTGCCATCTTCTTTAATCACAAATATCCAACACAGCTCAACCAATGTAAAATCAAAACTACGAGTACAACTTCTAAGCGATTATATGTACAAGCACAAACTCCACATGCTCGGGTACACCACTATAACAACGCACTATGATTGCTACTGTAACTGCAAGTTACAACGTGTTTGGCGTCGCTTGTCAGTTGCATAAAGTGGCTGAAAAAGCCGGCAGTGAGATCGTGCACTAACTCGCGCGTGTCTACCTTTTCCTTTTTATTGCGAGGATTTGCTTGCAAAGAAAAGGGAAAGGTTATGAATACGTATTAAAGCAAAACCTTTTCCTTCTACCTTTTCCTTGTGAGCTTTTGCTTTTACTTTTACCTTTGAAGGAAATACTTTATTTTTATAAATACGGCCTAATGTTTCACAGAAATATGTCAAATAAGAGCTTAATAAACGTTGTATAGTTTTTTTTGAATAAGCTAATGTTCAAAAAAGTCGGTTATCCTCTTTTGCCGTTTCTTTTGGTCGAGAACTTTTAAAGCTGCCTTCTCACGTAAGTCTCTTAAAACATTTAAAACTCGCTGTTCAACCATTTCACCTTCAGCCCAATCCAACGCCTTATTGAAAATATCGACAGCCTCCCCGGCTTTAATCGTAATAATGTTAATTTGTTTTTCGACAAATTAGCCAATGTCATGCAACGATACCAGTTGACCCCTTCCCAAATATATATTTTAGATAAGGTAAAATTTTAAGATCAATGAAATTCATATAATAAATTATTTATAGACGTTTTTTTCTTGTTCAGACGGGAGTTACAACAGTCCATCGAGTTCTGAAACTTATAAGTAAAAAAGGACAGCATCAAGTGGGACAAGTAACATCCAGAGAACGAGGGGAGCTTGTTAACCAGGTTGGAATATGTGCGAACGGCACATCACTGCCACCGATTTGGATATTCCCAAGACAAAGATTAGACGAAAAAAGAATGATGAAAGGAGTGCCTAATCAAGAAGATTGATTGGTATATCCATCTGGATGGATGACTGCTACAAACTTTCTCAAAGTTCTCTAGTTTTTCCACAAATATGTGAAGTCATCGACTGAGGAAAACGTGTTATTGGTCATGGATAAACATGATTCTGTAGCGCGACGTACTTTAAAGTGGTGACATAACTCTCCGCTAGTACGCTCTTGGGAGCGCCACTGTAGACCAGCCTACCCATCCACTCCTTCCTACGAACCCCGATGACCACCGAGAACAACCCTCTCTCCGAACCGCCAACTGGACCCCACCGAGACGGCTATAAGAGAAGGCAACGGACCCTCCAACAGGCAGTCACAGCCTACGACTCGACTCGCCTGGAAGCATCCACCAGCCACCAGCAGCAGTTCGGTCAAAGGTTGTCCATCGCATCCGATGTGACGTATCGCCGCCCGGCTTTTTTCAGTGATATATGCGCTACTATATATATATATATATATGCAAGTTTAAGACTACAGTTGTAATTTTGTGCTACAATATATTAAAAGTTTAAGAGTTTATCGTTGGTGTCTTTTTCTTTATTTATGTACATGTGCCAAATCTACGCTCACCACCGTTGTGCCCCGCAGAACCACACCACCACCATCACCTTACAATTCTCATTTATCTATTCAAGCAATTAACTACTGTCGTGACCACGGAATCGTAATTTTAACACTTCCCCCGCATACTTCAAATCGCCTGCAACCCTTAGATAAAACCGTCTTTGGCCCATTTAAGACATATTTTAATCAGTCTGCAGATAACTGGATGCTGAATCATACGGGTCAAACCCCCACAATTTATGACCTACCGGAGCTTTGCTACAAGTCCTGGGATTTGGCAGCCATACCATCTAATATTAAATAAGGGTTTTTCAGCACGAGGATTTGCCCATATAATGCAAACATGCAAAGAGGAAGATTTTCCTGGTGCTTATGTGACTGATCGTTGTAAATCAGGAAAATGGACCAAATTCAGACCCTCCAAATACAAGTCAAAAACGACCACTTGTTAGCATGGAAAATGAGCCAAATCAAGATATTTCACACGTAAGCGAAGACGGGCCCACTGACATTGACGAAAATAGAGCAGATTGTAATGTTCCAATTACGGGCACGATAAATTTTGAAGATAGGTACAAAAGAAAAGGAAGCTTGCTTGCAAGTCTTGAATTTATAAGACCGTTTCCCAAAGCTGGTGAAAGAAAAAGAACTACAAACAGAAGAAAAGGCAGATGCAAAATTGTAACAGACACACCAGAAAAAGAGGAGATTGAAGAGATGGTTCAAAAAAGAGATAAAAAGAAGGTCAAAAAAGTGACAAACAAGGTACAAGAGAGTTCTTCGTCTGAGGAAGAACTAGAATTAAACGACAGGTCTTCAGATGACCTCAATTACGAAGATGAAGAAGAATATGATGGAAAATTTTTAATTGAAGAAGACATGCAATTGTAAAAGTTTTTAGGGATAATTTCAAAAAGACATCCAGAAATTTTGTTGTTGAAAGTATAAAGAAAACCGTAGATGGCTATGAAGTTACATTTTTGAAGCAACAGCTGGCTTCAAATAGATTTATTGTGTCGGATGAACTACCAGCATTAGTATTGTTTAATTACATTGTAATAGGTTTACCAAAGCCAACAAAAAAACAGCGAATTCGTTTTAAAGATATAGTTTACTTTAACATTGATCTCTCAAGTTATAATCTACATTAATAAGTTTATAAATATATGTTCATATAGAAAAATGATTCCTTTATTCTGTATTTTCATATGTCAGTTACTTTTTATGTGTACTCTTTATGTGTCCATATACTCCTGGAACTATATCCATTGCCTCCTGCAGTTAGGGAGGGTTTGGACGTTTTTAATTTATACTTTGCACTTTTCTTTTTCGGATATTTTTAATCGGAAGACCAAATAATAAGCAAATTTCTTGAGTCGAATGTTCAATACACCATATGCTCTAGTATGGGTGGTTCTTTTTCATTTTGTCGTGTTTTATGCAAGTTTCAAAAAAAGTATCCACACCCTCTCCACTCTCCCCTACAGACTCTTATCGGCTATAACCCTACATTATGTTTCTGTTGTCTCTTTACTTTCTTATAGAGAGAAATCGTAAAAGGATGACCGTGCCGCTTCATCGATTTATCAACTTTAGCACGAGTTTGCCACACGTGCATTGTAATAATAATAATAATAATAAATTTATTTAAAACCATTTGATCACAAAATGATATCGGCTACGTCAAATGTAAAGATATATCACATAAAGTTAATAAGAGAAACACTAAATAAATAATGCAAGAAACACTAAATATACAAACGAAATAAAACAAATATTACAAAAACTGACCAAAGTCATACAAACAGCTTTCAATCATTAGATTTTTAACTCTTTTTTAAAATATTTTAATATTACTACTCTCCCTGACTTGTTGTGGAAGACCATTGTAGACCGACAGGCAGCAATACATGGGGGATCTCTGAAAAGCCGCCGATTTATGTACCGGGACACTAAACTTATCCTTTGATCTTGTTGGATAATCATGGAAGTCACTATGTCTTTTGAATTTGTCTTTATGTGTGAAAGCAAAAATAGAGCACTTATACACAAACACCGATGGAAATGTCAAAATTCTGTTCAAGGTAAATAGCGGTTGTTGCAGTATGAATATTTAGTTTGTACATAACTTCGCTAAAGTGGCTGTCAATCCAATATTCTGTCATTTATACATAATTGTCAGTCATATAAGCTTTTTGTAGTTTCTTTTTCCCTTGGTTTACCGCGTTTAATTGAATATTAGAAACTGTCTTTTTCAAGACAATAAAAGGCGTAGTTACTGTTAGTTATGTTTTTGTGTTTATACGAGTATCATTATCATTTTTGTTTAATTTTAAAGTTGCGTTGCAATCAACAATGCCATTTACCGAAGAACAAGATAAGTTTATAGTGGAGGCTTATTTTCGTAGCTGTAACAGAAGAAATGATCCAAAATGTTTTCAGTTCTCTGTTAAGAACTTAACATCTTTTATTTTATTTTATATTATTGTTTCTTGCTTTATACAGGCTGTAGCACCTAAGATGCCTCGGACCGTAGCTCCTCTATCATACAATATATCGAAAAAAGTCTAAGAGAAAAATTGTCCATAACTACAATCGCCATTTCCCTAAAATATTTTTGGTCATCAGTGCCGTGCCGTATTCCAGTGGCGTATCAAACCTATGTTTTTTTTAAATGGAACAATGTATATTTTGTGGCTGATTCGGAAAGCCCCCAAAGAGTACTTTTTTTTCTTATATAACGTCATAATCCTAACTTTAGCGGTATCGCTTTTATAACGGTCTTTCATCACAGTTAGACCGTACTTCGACTTTTTTTTGGCAGGAACTAAATTGTCCCGGCGTTTCGGTTTCGAATTTAGGGATAGACTAAGACCTCTTCTAACTACTCCTAATTTTTTTTCAAGTGATTTAAGGAAAGAAGATAATTTTTGATTGGGCTTTGCAAGTAGTCATTTTTTTCTAAAATATCAAATGGAACCATATAAAATAATTATATCGTTGGATAATCGAAATTCCAAGTTTTTCGTTTATTAAAAAAAAACACATTTCATTACAAAATTAAAAAGAAAAAAAAGTTGTTAGGTCAATTCGTCGAAAAACGTCTTGTTTCACCAAGAACCGTCTGCTAACTCAATTAATAGAATCTTATTAGCCAATACAGGCAAACTAGCAGCAATGTACCGTAAAACGCTTATACACAAATTCAAAAAAGGACATTAACTTAGAAGTAGAACAAATAATAAAGATCGTAAAAAACACCAGTCAAAAAACAGATCCTATCAATAAGACCACACTAATTGAACAAAAGACCATCAATTCAATAAAAAAGAAATTAAAAACAAATGACCTAGTACTAATGAAAGCAGACAAAGGTAATACTATTACAATAATCAAAAGAGATGATTACATAGAGAAAATAAACAATCTGCCTGCCACATCTGATTTCAAGGTATTAAAAGTAGACCCCACAAACAAATATCAACAAAATGTCAACAAAATGGTAACAGATAACGTAATGCTGAAACATAAAAAACTGCTCATTATGAATCCAAGAACACCTGTCCTTTATGGCCAACCAAAATTACATAAAGAAAACAACCCTATTAGACCTATAGTTTCATACATTAATGCACCCACATACAAACTTTGTAAATATTTCAGCAAAGAACTACCACAATTAATTAATTTTAAATCTGAGAAAGCCATTAAAAACAGTATAGAATTAGTTAAACAATTAGAAAATATTGAAATCAATAGCAGTACAAAACTAATTTCTTTTGACATAAAAAGCTTATTCACATCAATTCCAACAAATGAAATAAAAGAAATCTTAGAAAACCTCATTAATAACAGCCATTTAGAAGATAAAGAAAAAACACACTCTGGAAATTCCTAGCTGAAATATTTATGGCAGACTATGAAGAAAAGCTGTTTAAGAGTAATAATAAATACATCAAACAAATAAAACATTGGGTCAGGTATGTAGATGACATTTTCTGTATATGGTCAGGTACTGAAAGACAGGCACGCGACTTCCTAACTTATCTAAACACTATTCATGAAAAGATCCAATTTACTATAGAAATAGAAAAAGAAACAAAATTAAACTTTCTAGATTTAACTATCAAAAAAGACGACAAAAAGTTAAAATTCAGTATATACAGGAAACCTACATACACCGATACTATCATACCAGCTAATTCGAAACAATCTTGGCGCACAAAAACAGCAGCTCTACATAGTTTCGCTTAGACTAATTAACATACCACTAAGTGAAGAAGGTTTCAACACAGAATTACGCATAATTAAAACCATAGCTAGAAATAATGGATCTAAAGAGAAAATAGTAGATGACATTATTAAACACAAACAAAGAGAAAAACTCAAAATACACATTTATCCTAAAATAATAGAAAAAGGCAACACGAAATGGCACATTATACAATACATTCCACATATTAATTATAAAATTAACAGAATATTTAAGAAAATAGGTATCAAAACAGTCAACATAAATAAAAACAATCTAGGTGCTATGTTAGTCAATAACAAGGAAAGAACTAAACTTACCGACAAATCAGTGTATACAAAATTAGTTGCACAGACTGTAAAGCTATCTATATCGGACAAAGTGGCAAAAAGATCGAAACTAGATTAAAAGAACATAAAAGATCAATATTGCATAATATTAGAAATACAGGCCTTGCCGAAGATTGTATAGATAATCTCCATTTTCCCAATATAGACAGCTCTAAACTTATGCATAATGTAAACAAAGGACCGAAATTAAATCTGTTAGAAATATTAGAAATTAAAAAATCAATTCAAAGAAAAGAGAAAGTAACGAACACACACAGAGATTTTACAAACACACACACACCCATAATAGACACTTATGTACAAAGAGGCAATAATAAATACAACAACATATATAACACCCTACATACAAACTGACCTGTTAGTTTCAGCTCGAGAATGGTATGAAAAAATACCGAAACATATGTCGCAAAGACTAAATAAAAATTGTGGAAAGTTTTCAAGAGTTTTATTTTTATTTTTATATAAAACCTACCATGGCGTGAAAAAATTTTTGGAAACTGGTTCTGTTTTGAATTTAAAGAAAAAGAAAATAGAACGTGATGAAGATGATGCTTCTAGTTTTAATTTTGGATAGATAATTCTATACTCTCACTACGAAGACGGCCGCTTCAACTAAATATGAGCAAATCCCATATTCAAAGAGTTTTGAAGGAACGTAAATTGTACCCATACGAACCTATTTTTAATCATACGTTAGAACCGGGAGATGATGAAAAGCGTCTTTATTTTTGCATGTGCATAAAATACATGAGAACCAACATTTTCACAAAAGCATTGTATTTTCCGATGACGCAACTTTTACTAGCAATGGTACTGTTTCGTCACAACACGTTCGTTATTGGAGTGATACTAATCCTCACTTTAGAATTGCATCAAAACGTCAATATTTTGTTGAGGTAAACGTGTGGTGTGCTGTTTCTTACCATGGAATAATAGGCCCATTTTTTTTTTGATGCTAATGTAAATCAGCACAATTATTTGGAAATGTCAAGCAACTTTTTCTGGGATGGTTTAAGTGAACTCCAGTTGCTTATCGGCAGAGGATGTATTTTTAACATGACGGTTGACCGGGCCACCATTCGCGCATTGTTGCTGCCTGGCACTGTCAAAAATTCGAAAATTGTGGGATTGGCTTGAATGGTCCTGTTTTGTGACCTCCAAGAAGCCCTGACTTAACTATTTAAGATTTCTTTTTGTGTGGACGGTTAAAGCAACTAGTCTACATGGAAAACTTGCCTAACAATGTGGAAGTATTAAAAATCGTATAAGAGATGCTGTTGCGTCCTTGACACTTGAAGAAATTCGCAACAATCATAAGAAACTACGGCTTAGAGTCGAATTGTGGCGACTTAATAGAATAGTTTTAAACTTTATTGTTTCTAGCTTACTTCTTTTTTTAATGTTGTGATTGAAAAAAAAACAATAAAAATTTGTAATTCTAAATGGGGGTTTGACAGTTTCGTAATTCTAATTACAGGTTTGGTCATTTGAAATGAAGCATAACATTTAATTCCTTTAGCATTTTATTATAAAATCAAAAATGAGATTTTTCCTCAATCCGGGGACATACTGTATATGCATGTCAATATTATATTCTTACTCCAGTATTAGAAGTAGATATTATTGTTATCAGATCGTAAGTGAGAATTGAGTAAATTATATGTATTACAGTTAACGAACAAGAAATACCGGGATATCAACAATTAAATTGGTCAATGGTGGTCATGGATTTTAAAATTATTGTCGTAGCGTGCATCGTACATTTAGGTATATCTGTGGTTCTCACCACAAAGCACAAAATTTACATGATTGAAGCCCATTTTCGAACGGGTGTGCTAGTTAATGGAACTTGGGAATACAGTCAACGTTTGTGTTTGGACAATTTTCGAGAGCACTTTCCAGCCGTAGCAGTATTACCGGACAATTTTTATGCATGCCTTACAAATTGTGTTGAAGTGCTTCGCGAAACTGGTTCTGTGACGCATAAAAAAAGTGCTGGTAGACCAAGAGTTTGTACAGAGTTATTAATGACGTTCGTCAACGTATGGAAGAAGAGCCTACAAAACCTTTAAAACGTCTCTCTCAAGAAATTCGGCTTTCTTATGGAACATGCCAAACGATTGTAAAGAAGGACCTGAACATGCATCCATATAAGATGCAATCATATCAAGCTCTTCTGTCTGCAGACCACCCCAGACGCCTTGCGTACTGCCATTGGTTCGTTAATAATTTAATGAATGACGATCTGCTGAACTTAACGTTTTTTTCTGACGAAGCTTGGTTCCACCTTTCGGATACATCAATTCTCAGAATATGCGAATGTGGAACACTGATAACCCGCATATTTTTATTGAAACGCCACTACATGCTCAGAAAATTGGTGTTTGGATGGCAGTTTCTCGCAGAAGAATAATTGGGCCAATTTTTTTCAATTTCACCGTCAACGCAGAAAGGTACAGAAATATTTTTTTGACTGAATTTGTGCAACAGTTAGACGATGATGAACTTCAATACGGTTATTTCCAGCAAGACGGTGCAACAGCACATACTACACGAGAAAATCTTGCTTTTCTCCGCGAGTTTTTTGATGACCGGCTGATAAGTTTGCATACGGAAGTTGAGTTTCCTCCGAGATCACCTTGTTTGACAATTATGGACTATTTTATCTTTCCTTATTTAAAAAATAAGATTTTCGCAAATCCGATACATAACTTGCAAGAACTGCAACAAAGAATTGTTCAGCAATGTGCAACTATAACGCCAGAAATGCTGCAAAACACTTTTCACAGCATGAGGAGGTGCGTAAACTTGTGCATTGAACAAAACGGGGGACATTTCCAACAATTATTGTAATTTAGTTTTTCTGGTTAATAAAAACGTTATTTATTTCATAACTTGTAGTTCATTATTATTTTACAGCTGAACTAAGTAGGTAACACATTTGTAGGTTATTGATGTCAGTGTAGCTTGACAATGATTGAATTATTTCAAAAGGATGATTTAAACTAAGACAAGCGTTTTACATTCCATGACCAACATTGACCAATTTAATTTTTGATATCATTGTATAATCTAATGCAACATTTATAAGAAACAATGTTAAAATATTATTTGTAATGTGGAAAAGAGAGTTGCCATGGTTTCAGCTATGGTTTAAAAACATCACCTAAAACTATATGATGCGAGGCTTAGATTATTGAAAGTATTCATCTAACAATATTTTGCATAGTATTTTATAGTTATTCAGTATATCTTGGTAATATAAGTATACAATTACAGTAGGTATATTTTATATAAGCATATTTGCTATATTTTCCTATTATATTAACAGATCAGGCTTAGGCACTCAGTTTAGTTACTCATCTATTGTTTTATTAATAAATGAAAAATAGATTTATGATCCTTGATAACTGAGTATTTTCAATTATTACGTCATAATGCACATAATCGATTTACAACCATTACTCTATATTTCTCATAAAAAAGCAAGCTTACAAGTATATTACTACAATATACCCAACCCACAAAATTACAGAAGGAAACAATATTATTTTATTAACTGTTTCCAAATAATAAAGCAATATAGGTGTTACAAATAATGAAAATATATCAACATCATTTTTAATCAATCATATAACTCATTTATTGCCGATTACTTAACAAGATATATTTAATAAGTATTCTTTGTATACATTCATTATCAATATACCGGGTGTCCACACGAAAACTTTATATTGAATTATTTCTGGTGTTTTTGAAGACAAAAACTTGAAATTTTGGGTGGTTGTTCAGGATATAGGGGGACAATGAATAGTGTATTTCATACCGCCCCATCGGGTCACCCGCCGCCGCCGGCCACCCCCACTCCAATATTTTAAATGACACCCTGTATTTTTTTTGGTGGTTTTGAAAGAACACAATTTTCTTGATATTCCTATGTGAAAAAACTAGTAACACACATTATGACATTTATGAGATATTTAAATTTAAAAGTTTCAGATATCAGAAATTATTAACTCCGAAAAATCATAAGTTAGTCATGGAAATAGTTTGCTTTAAATTAGAATTGTCAAAATTGTGACTTTTGTGTTTCATTAATATTAATACTTGTAAAATTGTTCTTAAAGTTTCGGCTTTTTCGCTAAAATGGTTTATACTCTTGAAGAGAGAACTGAAATAGTGATTTTGTATGGGATTGCAAACAAAAATTATTCCCAAGCGGCGACGTTATTCAATGAAAACCATCCAAACAGAAACGTATTTGTTGCTTATGTCAGAACGCTAATAGAAAAATTTTTACAAACTGGATCTGTAAATAATAAAAAACGGAATGCGAATAATTGTGGTGTACTAAATGAAGCTATGCAACTAGCAGTTCTTGGGCATATTAATTTAGACCCAGAGCTTTCGTTGAGAAAATTATCCGAAGTTTCGGGAGTGCCAAAATCAACCTGCCATAAGATATTAAAATTAAACAAAATGCACCCTTATAAAATTCAACTTCACCAAGAGTTGGGTGACGGTGATTTCGACAGAAGAGTCGAATTTTGTGAAATAATGACAGATATGATTCGGCAAAATGGAAATGTTTTGCGAAGTATTTGCTTTAGTGATGAAAGTTGCTTTTACTTAAATGGTCTTGTGAATAGACACAACTGTCGATATTGGAGCGACGTAAAACCCCATTTTTTCCGAGAAGGCAACACACAATATCCCCAAAAAATTAATGTATGGGCTGGAATTCTTAATAACCAAGTAATTGGCCCGATATTCTTCCAGGAAAATTTAAATGGACCTAAGTACTTACAATTTTTGGAAGAGCTAATACATCCTCTTATCATACAGTGTCTAGAAGAAAACTTGAATGAAATAGAGGAGGAGCAATTATATTTTCAACAAGATGGAGCTGGGCCACATTACTGTTTAGACGTTAGGAATTATTTGGATAATATTTTCCCAGGACATTGGATTGGACGTAGGGGCTCTATTGAATGGCCAGCTCGCTCCCCCGATTTAACTCCCCTAGATTTCTTTTTGTGGGGACATTTGAAGTCTGTTGTTTATAAGACACCGCCACAATCAATAGCTGATTTACGTAATAGAATAACAGAGGAATGTCGAAATTTAACGCCACAAGTGTTCGAAAATGTTAGAAATGCTTTTGAAAATAGACTTTATTTATGTTTAAATGTAAACGGTGAACAATTTGAGCATTTAATTTAACTAAAATGTTGTGAATAAATCTTGTTTTAAGTATTGCCATGACTAACTTATGATTTTTCGGAGTTAATAATTTCTGATATCTGAAACTTTTAAATTTAAATATCTCATAAATGTCATAATGTGTGTTACTAGTTTTTTCACATAGGAATATCAAGAAAATTGTGTTCTTTCAAAACCACCAAAAAAAATACAGGGTGTCATTTAAAATATTGGAGTGGGGGTGGCCGGCGGCGGCGGGTGACCCGATGGGGCGGTATGAAATACACTATTCATTGTCCCCCTATATCCTGAACAACCACCCAAAATTTCAAGTTTTTGTCTTCAAAAACACCAGAAATAATTCAATATAAAGTTTTCGTGTGGACACCCGGTATAAGTAGTATACATTTAATTATACACATTTACATTTCTCCTCAATTTCTGGAGTTTTAATTAAACTCTCTGCAGGTCCTGGATGTTCCCTGTATTGTAACATGATTCGTTCGTTGGATTAATCAAACTAGGAGTCGAAAGAAAACTATATTTAAACAACTAATAACGATAAGTACATTTATATCTTATTTATATTCGATCACTCTCCATGTTCCCCGCAGTCTTTTCTTTCTTATTCCTCTTCTTATCGGCTATAACCTTACTTTATGTTTCTGTTGTTTTTACTTTCTTATATGTAGTATAAGGAACTATACTACATATACATACATATAAATATTAAAAAATGTCTCTCTGTGTGTGTGACCATGAAGTAGTAGTTTACTATAGCCTCCCGAATTTCGAACTTCGACATCTGGTCACCTTATATAATTTAAACGTTTGTTGTATATTAAACATCTTATTTTCCTCCTCCATAAGTAACTACAGTTTGGTGAGGTGCACTAGAAAAGGTAATGCATCGTTGGTCTGAATATATAGCCAAAAGAAGCAGTGAGGAAATTGCTAGTTGTTTTACGTTACTTTACCGACATTAAGTTCATGCTGTCACTTTGCCCGGACGGCACATTTACAACTCACTCATTATGAATGTTTTTGTTTCATGTGAATTTTTAAATTACTTTTGTAGTTAGTTTTAAATTCACAGGAGTCACATTTATAATCAAATACTCGTAGATGTTTTGTTTTTACATGGTAGTCTAATTGATCTCTGCGGTTCGTTTTGAATTTACATTTGTTACATTTATGAGAAAATTCCTTCAAATGTTTAGTTTTCACATGCATTTTTAAAGTACATTCGTAGTTTGTTCTAAATTTACATGTGTCACATTCATAATCAAATTCTTTCAAATGTTTTGTTCTTACATGCCCTTGTAAGTGATCTTTACGGTTCGTTCTAAATTCACATGAATCACATTTATAATCAAATACTTGCAAATGTTTACTTTTAATATGATTTCGTAAATTTCGTTTCTTGTTCGTTCCATATTCACATGAGTCACATTTATAATCGAATCCTTTCAAATGTTTTGTTTTCAAATGAATTTTTAAATTGTGTTTGCTGTTTGTTCTATATTCGCATGTGTCACATTCATAATCAAATCCTTTCAAGTGTGTTGTTCTTACATGACTTTGTAAATTATATTTACGGTTCGTTCTATATCCGCATGAGTCACATTTATAATCAAATACTTGCAAATGTTTTGTTCTTACATGACTTTGTAAATGATCTTTACGGTTCGTTCCATATTCACATGAGTCACATTTATAATCAAATCCTTTCACATGTTTTGTTCTTACATGTCTTTGTAAATGATCTTTACGGTTCGTTCCATATTCGCATGAGTCACATTTATAATCAAATCGTTCCAAATGTTTTGTTCTTACATGCTTTTGAAAATGCTCTTTACGGTTCGTTCCATATTCACATGAGTCACATTTATAATCAACTACTTGCAAATGTTTTGTTTTCAAATGAATTTTTAAATTCTGTTTGCTGTTTGTTCTATACTTGCACGTGTCACATTTATAATCAAACTCTTTTAAATGTTTTGTTTTCAAATGAATTTTTAAACTGTATTTGCGGTTTGTTCTATATTTGCACGAATCACATTTATAATCAAACTCTTTTAAATGTACATATTTTATATGTTTCTCGAATTTAGCTTTGCCGTTCGTTCTATATTCGCATGAATCACATTTATAATCAAATACTTCCAAATGTTTCGTTTTTATATGTTTTTCTAACAAACCTTTGCTGTTTGTTTTAAATTCACATTTGTCACAATTATAATTAAATTTGTTCAAATGTTTTGTTCTTATGTGTTTTCTCAAATTCGATTTGCAGTTTATTCGGTACTCACAACGGTTAAATTTAAATAGTCTGCCAGTTTCACCTTGTGAGCAAGAAGGTTCTTGTTCTTTCTTCTTATCAACATACACGTGCGTATTTAGCACGTCCAGCCTGAGGGATTTTCTAGTCCTGAATCGCCTATTGCAAATCCCACATTTAATACACTTTTCCACTTGATAATGCTGCTTAGTGTGGCTCTGGAGGTCTGCCTTGTACTTCGTGCTGTACTTGCACTGCTGACACTGATACAATCGTGAGTCGTCTCCGCGGGTAGCGCTGATTGTGTCTTTACGAGTAAAAATATTTCGAAGCGGTTTTTTTCTTTGGATAGCTGGTAATTAAGAGCACATTCTAAAAATATTTTGTATTACACAGAGTGTTCCATAACTTGGTGGCTGACCATAGTTATAGTTTTTTAAATAGAACACCCTATATATTATTAAATTTTTGTATTCTCCGTATAATTTTTAGTCAAAAAGTAATAAGATAGTATAGGCCTAAAGTCTAAAGTTTTCTACTTATTCCCATTTTTCTGAAAAATTCAATGTTTGTATAAAATTAAAATTTTTCTAAAACGACGTATTAGATGGACATAATTTTTTGCAGTATTGTTCACAATAAGAGGTCCTAATAGAAGCATTTTTTATCCAGTTACTAACTGCATGTGCAGAAAACTGGATTAAAATAACATGACACGTTTTTGTATAAAAAATCATTTTTTTCAAATGGAACACACTATATATCAATTCATTTTTGAATTACTTATTAGATTAGTTTATAATTGAAGTGATTTTATAATGTAGTTTTCTAAAGAAGAGCTTACATATATGATTACTGTACTTGGGTAAAGTCAAAGAAATTATTTATTAGCTCAGAGAGTTTACCGGCAGCGTTACCCTTGAAAAAGATGTCTCAGAACATATGTCTTTAGTAGAGTAAGAGTAATGGACACTTTCATTACTACTGGCAATGTTGCTTATGTTATTTTGTAGTTTTTTTCACTAATTACAGATACGTTGATACGTCCTAATTCCTATCTCTGCACTTACTATAGTTAAGGTATTAATTTATTTTGTTTTAAAATTTGTTTATTGTATCATATTCTATATATTTTATAAAATATAGTGCTGGCATAGTGTCTTGTAAGTACAATATATCCAATTTTGATATAAATAGGTAGGTATAGAAATGAGACATTTACCAATATTATAGAAGTAAAAAAAAAAGAAAAGTAATGATATATTATATATTTCTGGATTGCAGTTTTATAAATTACTCAATATCTTAATCTAGTAAACATTTTTTATCATTCCCCCAATACGTACAAAAATCATATCTCTAAGCTAATTTTTAGAAAAATGTATTATAAAATCATGATTTCAACTGAGTAACAACGGCATTCATTCAATTACACTGGGCAACAAATTTTCGAAAAGTTCATGCTTCCAAGCTGAAAATAGTCATTTCTTAATGAATTCAATGTGCTGAACACGAAAATGACTAAGAAAAAGCTGAATTGGCTACGGGTTTTCCAGAAGATTCCACTGTCGAAGTCTTGAGGCCAGTATCTCCGCTTTGCTTTTCGACAGATCCAAATCGCGAACAAGATCGTTCATTTCATCCTGGGTAATTTTATGTGGTGCAGATGTTTCATCAAAGCACGAAAAGTCATCATCCTTACTGCCACGTTGAGGAGAACTCGCCGACGCATGGCCATCCTCATCGTCTGAACTGATAGAAAAATCTGTAGGAGGTTCTGGAATTGGGAGTCCTTCGCCATGAGAGACAGGTCGCAGAGCAGATGGTATGTTAGGGTATTCACTGTCCACTTCTTCTTCTTGGTGATGCCTCCAGAAGCTGGTCGTACCATACAGAAATAACAGTCGTCAACGTGATTGGTGGGCTCCCTCCAAATCATGGGCACAGCAAATGGCATTGCCTTTCTTTTGCCATTAAGCCACTGTGAAAGATTTAGGGCACAAGTGCGGCAGCATACGTGTGGGGCCCAGTCTTTGTCCTGGTCGCCTATCTTGCAACCAAAATACAAATGATACGCTTTCTTAACTGTTGCACTGATGTTCTTTTTCTGTGCAGCAAATGTCACTTCTCCGCAAATATAACAGAAGTTATTTGCACTATTAACACAGTTACGAGGCATTGCTACTGTTTAGTTACTTTACACTATAGCAATCACTTATGTATGCTAGAGCTTCGAAAAATATGCGCGAATGAACGGACATTGCACGAGTTAACTGTCACGTCGGCCATTTATAAATAAACTATAATTAGCTATTGCTTGATATTGCGCAATCAATTTCGCAACACTCTCAATGGAAACTTACAGTAAATGCTGCATTAACTTCTTTGCATGAAGGGGTGATGCAATATGACGCAAAATTTCGTAATTTCTCACTAAATTGCATTACATTATGCAATAGCATCTATACAATGGACAAAATGTCAATATCTCTTGAACGTGAGCCAATCAACTTTTTTCAATGTGATATTCGTGTTCAGCACGTTGAATTCATTCAGGATTGGGTACTTTCACCTAAGAAGCAATTTCACTGTTGACCAGTGTTATCAATGTTACAATAAATATCATGGCTCACTATACCGTATTAAAAAAAAAAAAAAAGTTGTCAAAATTATCTGCAGCAGATAACTTTCAACTCTAACCAGCAGAAGACTATCTCTAGAAAATGACGAGTGCGATCTCGTCGAAACGTCGAGACAACAGTCCTTCTCAGGACACATCTCACATGCGGCCAAGAACCCGAGAAACCATTGTTTCATCACACGACCGCGAAAACATCAGGAATATCATATATATATACATCCATCTTTGCTGCTGTCAAGAAGTACTTTGAAGAAAAGGAAATCCCGCTAATCACCATTCACTCCTGCGCAACAGATGGAGCACCAGCAATGGTTGGGCGATACAAGGGGTTCCTTGCTCTTCTCAAGAAGGAGCATCCAGATATCATCTGCATAAATTGCGTAGCGCACAGAGAGCATCTTGCAGCGAAACGGCTGACCCCCAGCCTTCATGACTCTCTCAATCTCGTGATCACGGCCATGAACGTAATAAAAACAAATGCAAAAAGCGATCGACTATTCCGCAACCTCTGCCAGGAAAATGACGAGATCTACAATCGGCTGCTGCTTCACACCGAGGTGAGATGGCTCTCTAAGGGCAACTGCTTGGCTCGATTCTGTGAAATGTTCGATTCAGTTGTCACTTTCCTGCAAGTCAAACATGAGAAGTTGGCCGGTGAGCTGAAGAAACACAAATTCGACATTTTCTACTTGGCTACAATCTTCAGGAAACTCAACGAGTTGTCTCTCCAGATTCAAGGTAAACTGGTGACACTCATCGACTGCAAGAGTGCAGTGACCACCTTTATCGACAAGCTGGCCCTTCTCCGCAGTAATATCGTTAGGAAAGAACTTTACCAATTTAGTGAAATTAATCAAATGACAGAGACACCCACAGATGAAGATCTTCTTCGATATGGGGCTCATCTTCAGCAACTAAAAGAGGACCTTACATCGCGCTTCCAAGACCTCATCGAACTGGATGTACCTGCCTGGATCACTGACCCGTTTGGAGTCGTGCTGGAAGACGTTGACGTTAAATTGCAGGAGGAGTTGGTGGAACTTCGCAACAACGAGGATTGCAAAGTCCGAATCAAAACAGGCTTCAAGAAACTCTGGCAGAACCACAGCATGGCAGGACTATTCCCTACAATGTGGGGAATTGTTCACAAGCTTCTTCTCACGTTTCCGACTTCATATTTAGTGGAAACCGGATTTAGTGCGGCTACATTTCTGCACTCAGAGAAGAGGAAAAGGCTGGACATGGTCAACAGAGGGGACTTGCGGCTTTATTTGTCTCTGCTGACTCCTCGCGTGGAAGAGCTGGTGAGCAAGCACCAACCTCAAGGATCGCATTAGTGAAGACTGCATGGGTTGGGCTCACAAATTTATTAATTTAATTTTGTTAAATAAAATTCAATATTTCAATAATAATTTTTATTTGTATTAATTAATATTTTTAAATAAATTTAGAGGTAGAATTTATTACTTCTTGTTTTAATTACTGTGCCCAGGTTAACTAGTCCATAATCCATAGTCGTAGTCCATGACGTGTCCCTTCGCGATTTTCTGCAGTGGGCGCTGGGATCTATACAAAACCCAGTAAGTGGGCGCTAGGCGAAAAAAGGTTGAGAACCACTGTTCTAAAGCAACATTTATAAGAAGTAATGTTAAAATATTATTTGTAACCTGGAAAAGAGAGTTATGTTTGGAAACATCAGGTAAAACTATATGATACGAGATGTACAGCTTTATTCATAACCAAATTTAGTGGCTACTTAGATCCAACTAAGACTCTACTAAAAAAAGTTGTATTCATAATGGTGTTTAATAGCGTACTAAACTTAGTAGTCAACTAAATTGTTAGTAGCGTGTAGGGGTATGCAAGTTCCAGCTCATCGTTAAAGGTAACCTTAAAATGACAAACTGGTACGAAACACACAATTGTCAGACTTCTTTTACACCCAGGATTATAACTTTTTAATTAAATATATTGAAATGGAAACATTCACAGTTGAAAGAGATGCACAATATAAACATACAAAATGAAATTTAATATCATGCTATGAAAATGAAATTATTGTATTGTATGAAGAGATATTTTTATATATAGACTTTATTTTAAATAAAACATACTTATGATAATAGGTGCTTTTAACTAAAATGTCTCATTATCAGGGCGGGGACATGAGCGAGCCATGACTCATCGCCCACGGGCGCACTATTGAAATGTTGTATTTTTAAAGAGGTTCTAATTTTATTTATATAATTAGATAACAAGTGACTGGTGATCTATAAAATACAAAATACCTTATTATTTGTTCATTTTCTCTTCTGTAAGACTTGTTCTCTTTGAATTAAGTACATCCTTGTAGATAGACAACGTCCTTTCTAAATCGCAACTGGTTATATTTGCGTACTGGAAATATTCTTTTATTTCAGCGTATTTAGCATACACAATTGCCGCAATGTTATTAAATCTGGATTTCTATTAAAAACTGCGTCTCACTTTTGCCGAAGGCCACATCCGAAATCACTTGGAATACTTTTGAAATTATTAATAGCCACATATAATGTGGTTAATCCATTTTTACTTTCTTATACGTAGTATAAGGAAGTATTGTGATGACGAAAATTTTCGACCTCGAGATTTTTGCAGATGTCCACGTTTTAAAGTCCCCTGATACCAAAAGAGTGGTTTTTAAAAAATTCCTGTGTGTCTGTCTGTCCGTGTGTCTGTCTGTGGCCACGATAGCGGTCAAACCGCTGTAGATATCTATTCCAAATTTTGTATTTACGTGTATAATCTTCCTGTTGAGATCTGATTAATTTTTCAGTAAAATCGGTATAGCGGAAGTAGTAGTTTACTTCAGTGAAAAAAATCGAATTTTGCAAATATTTCGTCAATTACTAAGTTTAAACAAATTTATAAAGAATTCAAATGTACTCAGAACTAAATTTGAGACAAATTATCTTAAAAAAGTTTTTCGAAATTCCAACCGGAAGTAGGTCTTTTACTCTTATCGAAAATCAGTTTTTTGCGAATATCTCGCAAGTCATGCTTTAGAGGCAGGTACGCTAGCCACACTTTCTAATTGTACGACCTAACGCTCAACGTAGAGCCTACATGCGTAGCATGGATAGTAGACAGCTTATAGCATTCATCGCCTGCCTCGCAATGTGTAAACACGAATGTGCGGTGTCTGTGTGTATGTGTGCTGTAGCGCGTGAATTTGGTGTTAATCCCAATACAATTTTTTGCTTAAAAAGAAAATGGCAAATATCACATTCAAACGAACCAAAAACTTCAAAACAAAGAATATCCACTGCTAATCAAGATACCATGTTAAGGCAATTTTATGCAGAGCATTCATTCACAAGTTGCAAGGCAGCCATTGCCGCTACCGCCTTTCCCGGTTCAATAACGACGGCAAGAAAAAGGTTGAGGGCTAGTGGCCTCAAAAGCTATCGTGCTGCTATTAAAACGGAACTTTCCGAGCGCAATCGTCAAGACAGAAGAAATTTCGCACTGCACTATCAAAATATGCCCATAGATTTCTGGAAAACGGTAATCTGCAGCGACGAGTCGACGTTTCAAAGCTCCCCAAACACCCACACGCGCCTAGTTACCCGTCCCCGTAACCGTAGGCTGGCACCACAATATGTTCATCAGAATAATAGAAGTGGACGGCTTTCTGTAGCAGTGTGGGGTTGGATGTCATACGCAGGAACTAGTACTATTTGGGATATTAATGGACACTTGACAGCGTTACAATATAAGGATATTTTGGAGAATGTTATGTTGCCATCGGTAACATCTCTTTATGATCAGTTTACATTCCAACATGACAACTCACCCATTCATACGGCTAATGTTGTCCAACAATGGATTACAGACAATAATTTGAGATTATTAAATTGGCCGGCACGAAGCCCGGACCTTAACCCCATAGAAAACCTATAGGGTTACATAAAACACAGAATGCGGGAAAACGCCAGAGAACGAATAGACAGAAATCTATTGTGCCAACGAATTGTGCAGGAATGGGAAGAAGTAAGTGACGACTATTGGCATAAATTAACATAGTCTATGCCGTCAAGATTGGAAGAAGTCATTCAAAATAACGGCAGATGGACTCATTATTGATTTCAGCATCAGTGTATACTTATAATTATTTGGTTATATTATGTTTTAAATAAATAAAAGTACTGAATATTTGATATTGTTATTTATTGTATAATAAACACGCTTTTGGTTTAGATCTTATCCTAGTTCAACCACAAACAATTGCAATTGCAAAACAATTTCTATAAGACGACACTATTATTTTATTCGAAATACTTGAAACATCAAACAAATTTCTTCCTACTCAAATACGTCAAATGCTAGATGCTTTTTTCACATTTATAAATTTACCTAAGGTATTTTTAAAATACACACAGACACCGCACATTCGTGTTTACACATTGCGAGGCAGCCGATGAATGCTATAAGCTGTCTACTATCCATGCTACGTTGAGCGTTAGGTCGTACAATTAGAAAGTGTGGCTAGAGTATTTAAATTATAATTTTAAATATCTTTTGTATAAAAAAAATTTCAAAATTCGGACCGGAAGTACCACTTTTACTCTTACCGAATAGCGATTTTTTGCAAATATGTCGTAAATTATGCATTCTTAATATATATTTATTAACAGTACAAAAGTATTTAGAGTTGGATTTGCAATATTTTTTGTATACATGAACTTTCAAAATTCAGACCGGAAGTAGCACTTTTACTCTTAGCGAGTAGCACTTTTTTTCGAATATCTTGCAAAGTATGCATTCTATAGAGATTTATTAAGAATTAAGAGAATGAAAGTAAAAGGCAAAGTGAAATTTCAGCGATACCACATAATATCCCACAACAAAATGAAAGTAAGTTAGATAGAATTTTTAAGTTTATTTTTACATGAATTTTCTTTAGCAAGTCCTGATAAATACTGATGTGCTTATAAGTAATTATTTTTATGCATGTGGCCTTTTTTATATTATAATCATATAGGTATGTATAATAAAAATATAAGTTTAATTTTCAATTTCAAAACAAATTAATGTAATGTATCAAGTCGTTCACTACAGTTTCTTTTATAGATGATCCTCTGTGCATGATAGGCATGACTGGCAATACTTTGGATGAAAGAAGTAAAAAGTATATTATACATCCGTTTTATCTCATGCCTGATTTTGTTTTAGATATTGAATTTGAAGAAGACTGCAAGATTAAAAAAACTGAAGCGGTAAAAGGTAATACTACATTGCTTTCATATTGCTATTATTAAATTTTCTTTTTTCTTTTTGAAGAGAATGCAGATTTCAATGGCAGCGGTACCAGCACTCCAGCTACTAAAAAGCCGAAACGTAATTTTATTTAAAATGAATTTTCCATTTGTGAGTTTATATGTGTGACTTTTACAGAAATTGACAACCGTTATACCACCGTGGCATTGCAACACGCAATCACAAAATTTGAAGAGGTCCAGGATGCAACACTGCAAGCCACTAAGGCAAAAACAAGTGCCACAAATGAGCTTTGTAAAGCTGTTAGTAACGTCAGCAATGCATTAGATAGATTTAATAACTTGTTTGAAACTCTTGTTAAAGCACAAGTCAGCAAAGCAAAGGCTGAAGAAGAATTAATGAAGATGAAGATGAATTTCTTAAATGAAAGTTTAAATATTTTTGTTTGGGTAACGCTTTTTTGTCAGTATCATGTTTCAGTTTTGTATTATGGGAAAATATATAATTTATTTTATTATAACGTATGGTTTTATTCAGATAAAAATATATAGTCGGATTCAAGAAAGATGATCCCTGCGTCATTTTTTAATATCGTATGATTCAAATCAATACTTCGCCATCATGATAAGTACTGTAAACTATAAAATGAACATGGAAATTATAATGATGACATCCTACGTTTTCCGGTTAGATTGATCGATCTAATTTTAGGTTATGTATAATTATATAACTAAGTTAGATAATCGCCTTTATCGTTTATTAAAAATATGTAATATAAACTCAATAGTCTTTTAATGTACTAAATTTAACATATGCCAAAATACAAATGATAATAGAACTTTATTGAGAAATAACGTGGGTACAAAACAAACAATCCAAGTCTCATCGAGAAATATCACTTCTCTCTGAAAAGGAGAATTTATGTTTTTTTAAATAATTCTTCAGGAATAATAATCGAATCTCAGTTATGTTGGATCTCTCCACTAACGCTCGGCGATTATTCTCCTTTTTAAATTTAAATCCAATATTATGAAGTACACGATTTAAACTGGTTCTACTCAAAAAAATATGGTTTTCAGCAATTTCTGCATTTAAAGTTTGTACTGTAACATGCTTTTCTAAAATTAAAGATATTAGTACTTCAATACTCAACATTTTTAAGGTCTTACTCTGTAAATACATCGTGTATAATGTATTTCGGATACTCATTTTAGAGCTTTCTGCCAAATGGTCTGTTTTAGCTTTTATATGGGGCATTTTCTTCCCTGGACTAGATAGAACAGGACTATTTAGTGTTCGGGCTTTAATACGTTTTACTGAAGCTACTCCTACCTTCAATGCATCTGCTACTCGCTAAAAGATATTCATTAGAATTTGTAAAATGTTAAATCTCACAATGTTTACCTGTTGTACAGATGTAAGGGATATTAGAGGACCACCATTAACCTTCTCTTGCTCGAAATATTCTAATAAATTTAAAACGAGTCCTTGAGCTTGTGATCGTAATGTTTTACCCCGTCGTGACATTCTGGTTTAATAAAGATTGAAACAACAAACAAATTGTGAAACGAAATCAAACGATCAAACTACTAGAACTGTCAAAGCGTTAATGTCAAAGCCAAAACGCTAAACGGAAGTGTATGAAATAATACAGCGCAT
This sequence comes from Amphimallon solstitiale, assembly GCA_963170755.1. Classification (NCBI taxonomy): domain Eukaryota; kingdom Metazoa; phylum Arthropoda; class Insecta; order Coleoptera; family Scarabaeidae; genus Amphimallon; species Amphimallon solstitiale. The sequence continues at coordinate 45,967,017 of OY720685.1, forward strand.
GCAATCACTCCGTCTTTGTCTTGCTCAAATAAATTCTATGAAACGTATGTCGTGCTTGCATCGCACTGAAAACACATGCATTCGCTTATGCTATCCTTGTTATACAAGTTGATACTATTTCTTATTCGGATATAGACATAATTCTTTGATAGAATTATATAGTAGTGACGCAGGGATCATCTTTCTTGAATCCGAGTGTACATACGTTTAAAAAAAAACAATTATTGAAAATGATTGTTGATGATGTTATGTTGAACTCGTCTGCCTTGAGCCAACCATTCTCGATTGTCAGCGGATTTTTTTTTATTTGTATTATAGTTTAAAGAAAATTTTATTTTTTCAATGAGCAAAATTCTGTAAATTTTATGTTATTTTCCCAGTATATTTTTTGTTTACATTTACTATTTCTCTATTTCCAAAATAAAATGACAGATGTTTGTCCATTACTAACAGATAACTAGTTCATGTCTGTTTTACCATTCCTCAAGTCATCCCTTCCTGCATCTAAGAGTAAAAGTGGTCCGAATTTTAAAATTTCATATATACAAAAAATATTGCAAATCCAGTTCTAAATACTTTTGTACTCTTGATAAATATATATAGAATGCATAACTTACGACATAAGTCGCTATTCGATAAGAGTAAAAGTGGTACTTCCGGTCTGAATATTGAATTTTTTTTTATACAAAGATATTGAAAATTATATTTTAAATACTTTTATACTCGTAAAGTACTTGTCTAAAAAGCATGACTTGCGAATGCAAATAACTGATTTTCGATAAAAGTAAAATACCTACTTCTGGTAGGGATTTCGAAAAACTTTATAAATAAAATTATTCTCAATTTTAATTTTAGGTACACATGAATTCCTTATAAATTTGTTTGAACTTAGCCTACAGAACATGGGACCGTAGTCCCCGTAGCGTGGCACTTTCGTTCCTACCGTAGATAGGCCCAGGTTCTCATATCATTCGCTCCCCAATTAGTCAATTTTGGGGTATAGGTATGCCGTGTTAATGGCTCGTATTAAAGAGCTCGTCGAATGGCTTTTATTACATATAAATAAATAGTTACGTCTGGTCGTTTTTTGCTTTGATTTCACTGCGTAAAGGCATGGATACCGTTTATATTCATTTATTAATATTCGCACTTGTTCGCACGACCACATCATGGTGTGAAAATAAACAATCTAATAAACATAAACATTCAATATACAAACATAACCTATACTAGATTCGCTCTCGCAACCGATATGCGCCACCAAAATTAAAATGGCGTCAAATTTGAAACGTTGCAAAATTTGATCTGTCAACTAATATTAATTTTGATACTATAACGCTAAATAATCAATTAGACTTGTGATTTTAGCACTACCAACAATAATTCTAATATGTAACTATTAATTTGATAATAATTTGGCTTAAGTACTATTAGAAACCGAATATAATGATTATTTTATATTTTTATGAATTTGTCTGCTGTTAATAATTAAATATAAGTACAATAAAGGTAAGATTTTCAGACAGAATTGAACTTTTGGGGTTCATTTAAATTCAGAAATGTATTAAGTAAATATGTTCCAGTTAGTTTTACTATAGACAATAAAGATATATCCATTAAATGCATTAACATTAAAGTAATTTTACATGCAACAACAAGAAGGTCAGAAAAGTATTACACCAATTATATTATAAAAACTCTTTTTTTTGCCATATTCTTACTGTTCACTATGATTATTACCATAATCACTGACATACTAAAAGCAACTTGTTTGAAACATTTCTCGCAGGTATATCATTGATTACAACATAGTTTTTGCATGCTAATCAAACATTTTTGATTAAGTTAAACTCATCATTATTATTTATTTAAGCTTTAAACTAGTATAAATTCTATCCATTCTTCTATTACAGTCAACGTGTTTAACCCTTCTCAAATTTGAAAATATCCTAAATAATATCACGTGATCTTCAAACATTTATTATTATGTGACAATCACCTGCTTCTTCGATTAGATAGCTTTCTGTCTTATTACGGTACCATTACTCTGTGAACATGCTTTAAACTAGTATACATTTCTTGTAGTTAAAGATTATATTTAATGCTGAATTAAACAATTTAACATCTTAAAGTATTTCAAATGTTGAGTATTCATAAGCTGAATCTTTGCTACTGATCAGAATTCAACTTACCAAGCAACTTTAAATTATAATACAATAATGAACAAGTATTTTTACTATCCCAATTTATAATGTACTACATTAATATTATTACAATACCATCACATACTTTTTAAATTATATAATCTTAGTTCCATTCATAACAATAAATAATTACAAAATTAAAAGCGTACAGAAAATATACAGAAGTTATTTTCGAAAAACTATAAAAATAATATAACAGAAATATGTTTTAACTGCATTCCCCTATGCAAGTGCTTATATTGTTGTCACATTAATAAACTCGATCATTATTTTATTCTGGATCAATTTCTTTGAGAAACACTAAATTCAGTTATTTAATTTTAGAATCGGCACACTTTATTCCACAACAGTTAAATTTCTTAACAAGTTCTAGTTCCTAATATATCTCGTACAATGTGTGATGCCTAACTTTTCCTAGTGTTTCTCTATGCTTTCCGTCTATGTTTGAAAGACAGATGCTGACATCAATCATCCACAATTCTTCTATTAGTCAACATAATTACACCTTCTTAACGTTGAAAATTTTCTAAACAGTATGTAATCTTCAAACATTTAGAATCTTAGTGGGAGTCACCTACTTCTTCGATTAGATAGAATTTTTCTTCAACAGATCAATGTAAGTACAAATTATTTTAACTATCGTAATCTTCTGCTGAAGCATTATAAACAAATATGTTAACAGATTCCGAAATCTGTCTTTGATCTTTGATATAGATACTGAATTTAATCCATCTCCAATTCTTTATATGCAACATTCGTTTTATCAGTTGATTATGCTAGATAACAAAGTAATTACAAATAAAACCAAACATTTCTGTTGAATAAAACTTACCTTCTCTTATATAATTTGGTTTAGATCAATATATTCGATTTATTTCTGAACAGAAAAGTGTGCTGATTAGTTTTTAATCAGGTTGTTTAAGAAAGATTTGCTTCAGAATAAAAATAATCAGCGTTTCTTATGCCTTTTATAAGTAAATTGGAAAACACGTTCAGACAATATTTAGCTTGTATTCTTTTGTCAGATATTAGGTTATAAAATCCAAACTGCAAAACATGTACTAATATGCAATGTACCAGTAAAATCTCAAACAGGTCATGTAATTATGTGTAATAAAAGTTCTTTGTTCAGTTTCATATACATAATCTTACTCTTTGCAGATCGTTTGCAAACACAGGTTGCAAATAATCTTGCGATATTTGAGATCACTTGACTGCTTCAACTTAACGACACACACGCGTCTCCATCTGGTTACCATCACAAATTACTAGTTCTTCCGCGCTACCAGTGTTAAGCTGTTTTTTGTACGGTGTAGGATTTAATACTTGAAATTTTCTAGGGGGACTTAAAATTGTGATAATAAAGATGACCACAATGTCAATCACATTAATATTCGCTACGCTTGTCAAGTGTCATCCGCTCCGTGAAAATAAAAATCTGACAACAATGCTCAGAATAGCCATGTATTAAATAAAATATTGATATAGAAAAGTAATATTTAATAATTTTATCTATAATATTTAATTTCTAACTGACTTTCATGTAATAGTATTTTACTAGCCGTAGCTATTTATCCTAAAATATTAATTAATTATTTGAATTTTATTGTTCTAAAATTGTTCCGGTTGACTGGAATTTGTAGTGGTATTGAATCAGCGTCTTTAGTTCGTAGTTTTGCCATGTCGGTTGCGAAAACGATCCGACTATATCTGGTTTCATTGTAGGCACATAACACTCACAACTGCGGACAACACTGCGCACTTTTAATTGGATATTTTAGGAAACCATAGAACATGTTCTAAATATTTGTTCATAAAATATATTTTTAAATTTAATTTTAAAAATGTATGTGTGACACGTGGATAGATTTTCTTTAAAAAAATATATATTTTTTTATATTCAATTTTACGTGAAATTTGTTATGGTGTCAAACGGCCTTAATACCCAATGTTAGAACACACTTTTTATATTTAAAACAATGCAAATAACTAAAATTTTAGACTATTATAAAGACAATTATAAAAATCATGTCGGCCAGTGTAATCATATAAAAAGTGATCCTACCTGACATTCCTTTCGCGGCAGTAGGCCATGTGGTGTTCGAGGTATTCCTTTGAGTCCAAATAAATTTTGCAAAATGGGCACCGAGTAAGATCTGAAATTGCAAGAACACACCTATTTAATTATAATAAGCAAAAATATCTTTGATGCAGTGTTTGTGAAGGGAAAAAATAGTGGAATATCGTGATATTAAAGCACGACACAAAATACTGTCAACTGTATGGAGGAGGAGCTACAAAAACATATGGAATAAATAGCAAGAAAAGTGAGAAAAAAATAACTCACAAAATGGGGAAACATATGCGGCAAAATTACCCAAACAATACAGAAACAACAAATTATGATATAGAAAGAAAGAAAAGCAAAAGAATTTGTATCCACATCTAAGAGAAAAAATTGAAAAGTGTGGTATAGTCCAGTCGTTTTGGCAACCGACACGGCCAAAGTACGAACTAAAGATGACGATTCAATACCACAACAAATTTCGATTCGCCGGAACAATTTCAAAACAATAAAATTATACCTTTCCAATCTTTCCATAGTAAAATACTATTACATGAAAGCCAGTTACAAATTAAATATTATAAATAAAGCTATTAATTATTAGTTTTTCTACACCTATATTTTATATAACATTTGGCTATACTGTTTCGGGAGGCAAGCATTGTTGACAAATTTAAAATGTTTAGTTGACAATTATAACAAATGTCAAATAGTTATTTACGAACCAAGTGCGGGAAGACTATTTTCCCGCATGAGCGCACTTTGAAAGCACGAGCGACCACAGGAAGCGAGTGCTTTTAACTGTGCGAATGCGTGGAAGATGTTTTCACGCAAGTGGTTTGTACAATATTTTTTGTACGAACATTAAATTCAAAAAATATTATTTATTAATGTCTGTAGTATCATACCTAATCTAAAATAGATTACCTAATTAATTTAAACATTAGAATAGTCGAGGGAAGTAGTATTTTATAGACTAAATTTTATTACTATCAAGTTAGAGTTTTTTTCAAATGTCCCAAAGAACTAGTGTTTTTTTCAATATTTACATTCGCCTCGGCTGGGAAATACTCCTTGCTGGTCGAGCGATGCATGCGCCAAATGTCATTTTACAGACAGTGAGTACAAAAAGATAATTATGACAAATGTCAAATTTGAGATGTTGCAAAATGTTACCTGTTAAATAATATAACCTACAAAAGCCATTTCAGAACTGTCATAAATAATAATATTCATACACCTTTTGACATTTGTCATATTTACCTTTTGATGGCTGTTATAATTGTCATCTAAACATTTTAAATTTGTCAACAATGCTTGCCCCCTAAACAGTATATCCAAATGTTATATAAAATGTAGGTGTAGAAAAAATAATATTTAATACCTTTATTTATAGTATTTAATTTCTAACTGGCTTTCATGTAATAGTATATTACTATGGGAACGTATATATCCTGAAATATTAATTATTGTTTTTAAATTGTTGTGAGTACAAGACATTTACAATTGCATCCAGGATGACAACAGCCTCATCGTACCATTTTTCTAGATCTTGATAGAAACTATACTCCATTCAGTCTAAGAATGGAGTAGATGGCGACTACAATATGAGCACAGTTTACACACGATGAATTTTGTATTTTGAAAACAAATAAGACATATGTTTACTATCAGATGAATAGCAGGGATATACATTGTATATATCATTATATTTTGACTTTTACGTGCTTATTGACATTTATTTAAGTAAGACTTACATTGCTTTTAAAATGATAACCATACTAACAAACATGAAAAGGCAAACAGCTAATCAGTATTTGATAAGTTTTCCAAAACAGAATATTGCCCACACAAAAAATATTAAAATATAAGGAAAACATTGAATAACACGTTGTGTCTACATGTAAATAGAACGCTTACATTTTACAACATTCAAGAATGTAGGTATCATTATCAATACGTGAGTAAAAGGTGTAAAAGGCAATATTTCATGTTAAAATCCAATAAATTTTAGATACTATTTCCATTAGCAGATATTTCAATTATTATCTTATTTAGAATATCTAATTTTATTGTTGTAGATTATCGCAGCTATAATGAATTTGTATACAAACACAGAAAATAATGAACTGCAATGTGAAGATCATGTATTAAAAATACCGCACAAGAAGTATTTATATTAAAATGAATGGAAATTCATTAAATCCACAAAAGTAAATGTATCTGATAAAATTGTATTTTTAATATGACAGACCTTAAAGCAATAAGGAGGGTATTATTTCATATCTTTTTTAAAAAAATCTCTTATAAACATGTACAAGTAAGTACTTTTATTTCACAAAACATGAAACACTGAATACGTAAACAAAAATCTTGAATAGAATACAAAGTATATTTCTAATTGTTATTAACAAGTATTTACTACGGTATGCGGCAAAATAAACAGTACTGAAATTATTAAAACGTTTATTATTTATTATTTATGTATTTACTTTTCATTATATAGCGTTTCAAACATTATTCACGACGACGTTCTCGATAAAACTGATGTTCAAGATGCCCTCCGTTCAGTTTCAAGCAGTATTCGTAGCGTTCGCGAAGGTTCGTAAACATGAAAAGAACCCTGAATTTTAACCCGCAATTCCGGAATGTCAGACAGTGGATCGGTACGGAAAACAGCCTCCTTCAGCATTCCCCATTTGTACGCATCAGGTGGTGTTAGGTCTGGTGAGTGTGATGGGTATGGAAAATCAGTGCTACGCGAAATAAGGCGATCCCCAAAATGCGTGCGCAGCATTCGAAGAGACTCCCTAGCTCCATTAATTCAACTTTTAGCATACTGCTATCAGCAAAAATTCCTTTTGATGTTAGCCATTCAATCAGTGCCTCCTTTTTCCAGGATGAAGTAGGTGACTTTTCTGTTTTACTTGAATGGTAAGGTGCATTATCCATCACTATGACACAGCCAACCTCTAGAGAAGGTAATATATGTTGTATCCATTCAATGAATACCTCACTATTCGTATCTTCATGATAGTCTCCCGTTTTCTTAGATTCAAATATTAACAAACCACCATCTACAAAACCAGCTTCACTGCCAATGTGAAGTACAATTAGTCGCTTTCCTTTACCAGATGGATCTTTTAGGCCAGTAGAAAGACCTTCAATAAATGCGTGTCTTGGGTTTAGCACTGTTGTATCTTTCCATATTTTTGTTTTCGTATGACCTGCATTCACCCACGTTTCATCTAAATAATAGATTTTTCTACCTTCTGCACGGAACTGTCTTATATTTTTTAAATATCGACGTCTCCATAATACAATATCATTTCGTTCAATTAATATGTTTTTTCGTGTGCGTTTTCCCCATTTGAATCCTAGTTTTTTTAGGATTGTCCAAAGTAATGTTAGTTTTATTGGAGGTAAAGTGTCATCGTTACTAATAGCCTAGAAACCAAATAATCATACATAATTTATATGATAGCTAGAAGAATGTGTATATATATATATTACCTCACAAATTTTTGTACAAGTTGGTAACTCATTCCTCAAGAAAAAGGAATGCACATGTCGTCTAATTGTACTTTTTTGTGCTTCATCCAATTTATTGTAAGTATGACGATAATTTCTTTTTCTTGGAGGAGAAATTGGAACTCCGTATAATTCCATTTCTTTAATAATGCAGTACATTGTATTCCTACTAATACCCACTTCCTCTGCTGTTTGATTGACTGCAGCTGTTTTAGACATATTGTCTTTATGCTAATGTACACATTATAAGCCATTTGCCTTTGTCCAGATCTTATATGTTTCCCTTTACGATTTTTTGAAGGACCTGGTAAAACTGCTTCCTCCATACTATAAAATATTAGCGATTACGAAAAGAAAGTTAACGAAATTGATAAAATACCTTAACAAATGAATATTTCACTTGCGAGTTCTAAGAAGAACTATTTTTTAAGAATATTAACAACAAATAACTATGTAAAATACGGAAATCGACAAACTCTTTGAACAAAACTGTCAGTAAACAAATTTTTGACAGAACGAGCTAAATGCGATTATTTTGCCGGTGTAAATGCACACTCGATTTCAACCAATCACAAACGTTTATTTTAAGCCCTATCTTTCCCAATGCTCCATTCTTAGACTGAATGGAGTATAGGTCGAGAATCTATTGCTTACTAAGCCGCGTAATGTTCATGTCAACAGGAATTTGGATGAAAATCGAAAGGATATTTTACAAATGGTAAATTTAAGGCTGTTTTTGCAAAGTTAATGTTAATCTTGTATTTTTTGGATAAATAATAATCCATCAATTTCTACACGCGAAGTGATGTCAGAATAAAATTTGTCACAGTCTAGAGTTTGGAGAACTTTACAACAAACTAGGTTTAAACCATACAAGACTCATGTTAGTCACACTTTACTACCTGGAGATAATTTAAGAAGTGGCCATAAGAATGTTTTTTATTCTCTACAAGGTCAAATGTAGGTGCTACAGGTTAAATAACAAAATGGGGTTTTTGCGTGTTCTTTTTTAAAAAAACCCAAACGTCATTTTTCACAGGTCCATTTTCTTTACGGATTCATAACAACCACAAAATTTTACAAATTCGCCAAATTTAAACCTATACTCTATATCCAATAATAAGCGACATCCTCATGATGAGAGCCGAAGATGAATCAGCCTGTATACTGAACAGCTGTTGCATCAAACTTTGCACGTTCCCAAAGTCTTCAGCACAAAAAATAATATATTGTAATAGATAACTGATTAAATCAAATCCATAAAATTCAAAATGCTAAAAGAAATATTTACAATACCTTCAATTGAAAACTTTGCAGTTGGATCCTCAGGGCAAACGGTTTTATGGTTGACCAAATAAATTTTCAAGCTGAATCCAAGACAGCAAAGTGTGCAAGCAAATACATCCTTAATTGGTTTCGCAGTTGGAATAAAATCTACCCCTAAATTTTTATTAAGGTTGTTCTTATATTCCTCACCAAAATACACCAGTAATTCTTCACCTGCTTGAATTTGACGAGTGCTTTGATAATACAGATTATCTTCACACTGAAAGACACACAGGTTTTGTTCAGAGCTAATCCGTGCAGGATTAATGTATCGCATCCAACTCGATGATTTGGATTTTTCTTTGTCCACAACAAATTTGCCCTGTTTTATTTGCCAAGGACTTTCTGTTCTAATAACACCTGTGAAGGGGCCGAATGTTACACCTCCAGGAATAATTCTTAGAGCATATACTCCAAATCGATCAGAACAATCTTGTATTTCTAAAATCCCATTTGGTACGTCTTCTCGATCTCCGGTATCTGGACTGCTCGGGACACTTTTGTTCAAAATATGAACAAGCATTTGACACTCAATGCAATAGTCTTCATAATATGCACGGCAATCTCGACAATCTGTTGGTTAAAAATACAAAGATTACAAATCAAAGAATCTACTCAAGAGATTTTAAAATAAATACAGAATAATGAAACTCAAAATAGTCTAGAACACTGTGTATGTATGTTCACAAAAGATGAAAATTTACACTGTGGACATTACTGTTTTGGATGTAAGACAGGTGTAACAAAATAAACAAGTTACAGATTGGTGTTTATGTTGTTGATGATAAATCTTTTATTTGAGAGACAACTGCATTTTAAGTAAATGAATCAAATGAACTACACATAAAAGCTAGTCACTTCTGCATTAGGGTCTACATGTTTTATATTTATGCTATAGATGTTTCAGTACTAGTTACAAGATCTCAGTAATTGACGAGGAAATGACATTCAAAGTAGTTACAAATATAGACAAATGTACTATCGTGAGCAAATGAAATTAAACGCACTATTCTAGCTGCGTAAATTTTACTACTTAGGATTTCAAATTGTCAAGCTAATGTCATTAATGTTATGATTAAATGTCATTAATGTCAAGTTAAAATGCCACATATGACAATAACGTAAGGTAAATTTTGAAATTTCAGCATACCAACATAATAAAGTGTTCACTTTCATTTGCTCACGATAGTACATACATTAAACTACATTATCACAAGTTCAAATAAATTTGTATTCAGATTAAAACTAAAACAAACCACAAAAATTACAAGTATAAGTTACTGATATCTATTTACTTACATAGCAGTCCATTATCGAATTCTATTTGTATATCATCAGCACTGAACCCTTCTTCTACTTTAACACTATTGTTTTGTGTTTCAGTCACTGCAGAAGATGGAAATTCTGTTTTAATATTATCTAAGATTGCAGGCACTTCATATTGTTTTAATTTGTCACTCGAAATGTTGTCTTCTAATTCAGCATTGTGTACAATAGCAGTTTCAGAGACATGGACTTTATCATCTATATAATGATCTTGTAATTCTTCGTCACTTACACTAAGTGTATTTTGTGAAGGTAATAAGGTCCTACTCACACTACCATTGTCGATATGATCCGCCATTATTAGTACATAAATTTATGAATTGTGCGTAAATTAATATGGAATGTTCCCACAATTTATACAATTATACAGGCATCAATTACAAACAACACGCAACTTACGAATGTTAGAGCGTATAAATAGTTTACTGCTGAATACGTTCCTGAATAATTGATAGAAATCGTCAAGCAAGGTATATGGCTTGTATAGGGAATTCTTGCTAAGCGATACGCCACCTGGCGGGTTATTTTAGTACTGTATGTGATGACCTGCGTTGCCAACTTAGAGGATTTTTCACCAGTTCTATAGTGATTTTTGCTGCAGCGTTGAGAATATTTTGATAAATTTGAGACAAGTATAAATTCTAGAGATTTCTAACATTATATAGAGATATTTTTGGTGAAAACGTGGATGTGGAAAACAAAAAAGTTTTGTAGGCAAATAAATTTTAAAGTAGGGGGTTTTTGATAAACAAGTTCATCAACGCCAGTACATACTACAAGAACTATTATTCACATTTATCTGTGATTCCCACTTTTGTAATATTGTTTTTGCTTGCTTTTTTTATTAGTTCAGTATAATTTGGTGCTAATTTTACCGCTAACTTTTATAATAATATTCCGGCATCCCAAAATCTTGAATTCATCTTGTATGTTGGTCACATTATACATAGACGATTTTATCAAAAAGTAAGTACTTAATTCAAATTAGTTGGCTTTATATTTATTGCGTTATAATTATAACACGCTACAACATTATTGTAGCGATTCGTCGTAGATTATGAACAGTAACAAGATTTCTGATTGCAGTGACTTGTGTGAAATTAGCAACGGCGTTGCCAGCAACGATAATAGAGCACATTACAAATGTAGATGGCTAACAAAAAATAAAAAAATATTTTGTGTAGTATATATTATATGAAATAAAATTATGAAATTAAGAGCAACTTCCGTACAAGTTAAATTAAATATGAAAAAGAATAGACAACTCTCATTTAACTAAGTATTGCATGATATTGTGCCAGTAATTGCTGCTGCCCCTAAAGATGCATTTAACCCGAAATCGCTGCTGTGCACTAAAATTGATGTGTAAAATAGTTAGCCACATAAGTAACCTATAAACCCCACATGGTGCGATTCCTTGCCACCCCGTCCAACACCGCCAACATCAGACATATTTCGAGAATTTGTTATTCGAAGAATATACATCGTATGAGGAAAAAAATTGTACACGCCCAAATAGCTTTTGTGCTATAAAAATGATATGTGGAGTAGTTATTTGGAGAATTTGTTATTCGAACAATATACATCGTATGAGAAAGAAAATTGTACGCGCCCAAATAGCTTTTGTGCTATAAAAATGATGTGTGGAGTAGTTAGCCACATAAGTAACCTATAAATCCCACAGGATGCGATTCTTTGCCACCCCGTCCAACACCGCCAAAATCAGACATATTTGGAGAATTTGTTATTCGAACAATATACATCGTATGAGAAAAAAATTGTACGCGCCCAAATAGCTTTTGTGTAAAATAGTTAGCCACATAAGTAACCTATAAACCCCACAGGGTGCGATTCCTTGCCACCCCGTCCAACACCGCCAACAGCAGACATATTTGGAGAATTTGTTATTCGAAGAATATACATCGTATGAGGAAAAAAATTGTACACGCCCAAATAGCTTTTGTGCTATAAAAATGATATGTGGAGTAGTTAGCCACATAAGTAACCTATAAATCCCACAGGGTGCGATTCTTTGCCATCCCGTCCAACACCGCCAAAATCAGACATATTTGGAGCATTTATTATTCGAAGAATATACATTGTATGAGGAAAAAAATTGTACACGCCCAAATAGCTTTTGTGCTATAAAAATGATATGTGGCGTAGTTAGACACATAAGGAACCTATAAATCCCACAGGATGCGATTCTTTGCCACCCCGTCCAACACCGCCAAAATCAGACATATTTGGAGCATTTGTTATTCGACGAATATACATCGTATGAGGAAAAAAATTGTACACGCCCAAATAGCTTTTGTGCTATAAAAATGATGTGTGGAGTAGTTAGCCACATAAGTAACTTATAAATCCCACAGGATGCGATTCTTTGCCACCCCGTCCAACACCGCCAAAATCAGACATATTTGGAGAATTTGTTATTCGAAGAATATACATCGTATGAGAAAAAAATTGTACGCGCCCAAATAGCTTTTGTGCTATAAAAATGATGTGTGGCGTAGTTAGCCACATAAGTAACCTATAAGCCCCACAGGGTGCGATTCTTTGCCACCCCGTCCAACACCGCCAAAATCAGACATATTTGGAGAATTTGTTATTCGACGAATATACATCGTATGAGGAAAAAAATTGCACACGCACAAATAGCTTTTGTGGTATAAAAATGATGTGTGGCGTAGTTAGCCACATAAGTAACCTATAAGCCCCACAGGGTGCGATTCTTTGCCACCCCGTCCAACACCGCCAAAATCAGACATATTTGGAGAATTTGTTATTCGACGAATATACATCGTATGAGGAAAAAAATTGTACACGCCCAAATAGCTTTTGTGCTATAAAAATGATGTGTGGAGTAGTTAGCCACATAAGTAACTTATAAATCCCACAGGATGCGATTCTTTGCCACCCCGTCCAACACCGCCAAAATCAGACATATTTGGAGAATTTGTTATTCGAAGAATATACATCGTATGAGAAAAAAATTGCACACGCACAAATAGCTTTTGTGGTATAAAAATGATATGTGGCGTAGTTAGACACATAAGGAACCTATAAATCCCACAGGATGCGATTCTTTGCCACCCCGTCCAACACCGCCAAAATCAGACATATTTGGAGCATTTGTTATTCGACGAATATACATCGTATGAGGAAAAAAATTGTACACGCCCAAATAGCTTTTGTGCTATAAAAATGATGTGTGGAGTAGTTAGCCACATAAGTAACTTATAAATCCCACAGGATGCGATTCTTTGCCACCCCGTCCAACACCGCCAAAATCAGACATATTTGGAGAATTTGTTATTCGAAGAATATACATCGTATGAGAAAAAAATTGTACGCGCCCAAATAGCTTTTGTGCTATAAAAATGATGTGTGGCGTAGTTAGCCACATAAGTAACCTATAAGCCCCACAGGGTGCGATTCTTTGCCACCCCGTCCAACACCGCCAAAATCAGACATATTTGGAGAATTTGTTATTCGACGAATATACATCGTATGAGGAAAAAAATTGTACACGCCCAAATACCTTTTGTGCTATAAAAATGATGTGTGGAGTAGTTAGCCACATAAGTAACTTATAAATCCCACAGGATGCGATTCTTTGCCACCCCGCCCAACACCGCCAAAATCAGACATATTTGGAGAATTTGTTATTCGACGAATATACATCGTATGAGGAAAAAAATTGTACACGCCCAAATAGCTTTTGTGCTATAAAAATGATGTGTGGAGTAGTTAGCCACATAAGTAACTTATAAATCCCACAGGATGCGATTCTTTGCCACCCCGTCCAACACCGCCAAAATCAGACATATTTGGAGAATTTGTTATTCGACGAATATACATCGTATGAGGAAAAAAATTGTACACGCCCAAATAGCTTTTGTGCTATAAAAATGATGTGTGGAGTAGTTAGCCACATAAGTAACTTATAAATCCCACAGGATGCGATTCTTTGCCACCCCGTCCAACACCGCCAAAATCAGACATATTTGGAGAATTTGTTATTCGACGAATATACATCGTATGAGGAAAAAAATTGTACACGCCCAAATAGCTTTTGTGCTATAAAAATGATGTGTGGAGTAGTTAGCCACATAAGTAACTTATAAATCCCACAGGATGCGATTCTTTGCCACCCCGTCCAACACCGCCAAAATCAGACATATTTGGAGAATTTGTTATTCGAAGAATATACATCGTATGAGAAAAAAATTGTACGCGCCCAAATAGCTTTTGTGCTATAAAAATGATGTGTGGCGTAGTTAGCCACATAAGTAACCTATAAGCCCCACAGGGTGCGATTCTTTGCCACCCCGTCCAACACCGCCAAAATCAGACATATTTGGAGAATTTGTTATTCGACGAATATACATCGTATGAGGAAAAAAATTGCACACGCACAAATAGCTTTTGTGCTATAAAAATGATGTGTGGAGTAGTTAGCCACATAAGTAACTTATAAATCCCACAGGATGCGATTCTTTGCCACCCCGTCCAACACCGCCAAAATCAGACATATTTGGAGAATTTGTTATTCGAAGAATATACATCGTATGAGAAAAAAATTGTACGCGCCCAAATAGCTTTTGTGCTATAAAAATGATGTGTGGCGTAGTTAGCCACATAAGTAACCTATAAGCCCCACAGGGTGCGATTCTTTGCCACCCCGTCCAACACCGCCAAAATCAGACATATTTGGAGAATTTGTTATTCGAAGAATATACATCGTATGAGAAAAAAATTGTACGCGCCCAAATAGCTTTTGTGCTATAAAAATGATGTGTGGCGTAGTTAGCCACATAAGTAACCTATAAGCCCCACAGGGTGCGATTCTTTGCCACCCCGTCCAACACCGCCAAAATCAGACATATTTGGAGCATTTGTTATTCGACGAATATACATCGTATGAGGAAAAAAATTGTACACGCCCAAATAGCTTTTGTGCTATAAAAATGATGTGTGGAGTAGTTAGCCACATAAGTAACTTATAAATCCCACAGGATGCGATTCTTTGCCACCCCGTCCAACACCGCCAAAATCAGACATATTTGGAGAATTTGTTATTCGAAGAATATACATCGTATGAGAAAAAAATTGTACGCGCCCAAATAGCTTTTGTGCTATAAAAATGATGTGTGGCGTAGTTAGCCACATAAGTAACCTATAAGCCCCACAGGGTGCGATTCTTTGCCACCCCGTCCAACACCGCCACAATCAGACATATTTGGAGAATTTGTTATTCGACGAATATACATCGTATGAGGAAAAAAATTGCACACGCACAAATAGCTTTTGTGGTATAAAAATGATGTGTGCCACATAGGTAACCTATAAGCCCCAGAGGATGCGATTCTTTGCCACCCCGTTCAACATCGCCAAAATCAAACATATTTGGAGCATTTGTTATTCGACGAATATACATCGTATGAGGAAAAAAATTGTACACGCCCAAATAGCTTTTGTGCTATAAAAATGATGTGTGGAGTAGTTAGCCACATAGGTAACCTATAAGCCCTACAGGGTGCCATTCTTTGCCACCCCGTCTAACACCGCCAAAATCAGAAGTATTTAGAGAATTTGTTATTCGAACAATATACATCGTATGATAAAAGAAATTGTACGCGCCCAAATAGCTTTTGTGCTATAAAAATGATGTGTGGAGTAGTTAGCCACATAAGTAGCCTATAGATCCCACAGGGTGCGATTCTTTGCCACCCCGTCCAACATCGCCAAAATCAGACATATTTGGAGAATTTGTTATTCGAAGAATATACATCGTATGAGGAAAAAAATTGTACACGCCCAAATAGCTTTTGTGCTATAAAAATGATGTGTGGAGTAGTTAGCCACATAGGTAACCTATAAGCCCTACAGGGTGCCATTCTTTGCCACCCCGTCTAACACCGCCAAAATCAGAAGTATTTGGAAAATTTGTTATTCGAACAATATACATCGTATGATAAAAAAAATTGTACGCGCCCAAATAGCTTTTGTGCTATAAAAATGATGTGTGGACTAGTTAGCCACATAAGTAGCCTATAAATCCCACAGGGTGCGATTCTTTGCCACCCCGTCCAACATCGCCAAAATCAGACATATTTGGAGAATTTGTTATTCGAAGAATATACATCGTATGAGGAAAAAAATTGTACACGCCCAAATAGCTTTTGTGCTATAAAAATGATGTATGGAGTAGTTAGCCACATAGGTAACCTATAAGCCCTACAGGGTGCCATTCTTTGCCACCCCGTCTAACACCGCCAAAATCAGAAGTATTTGGAGAATTTGTTATTCGACGAATATACATCGTATGAGGAAAAAAATTGCACACGCACAAATAGCTTTTGTGCTATAAAAATGATGTGTGGAGTAGTTAGCCACATAAGTAACTTATAAATCCCACAGGATGCGATTCTTTGCCACCCCGTCCAACACCGCCAAAATCAGACATATTTGGAGAATTTGTTATTCGACGAATATACATCGTATGAGGAAAAAAATTGCACACGCACAAATAGCTTTTGTGCTATAAAAATGATGTGTGGAGTAGTTAGCCACATAAGTAACTTATAAATCCCACAGGATGCGATTCTTTGCCACCCCGTCCAACACCGCCAAAATCAGACATATTTGGAGAATTTGTTATTCGAAGAATATACATCGTATGAGAAAAAAATTGTACGCGCCCAAATAGCTTTTGTGCTATAAAAATGATGTGTGGCGTAGTTAGCCACATAAGTAACCTATAAGCCCCACAGGGTGCGATTCTTTGCCACCCCGTCCAACACCGCCAAAATCAGACATATTTGGAGAATTTGTTATTCGAAGAATATACATCGTATGAGGAAAAAATTGTACGCGCCCAAATAGCTTTTGTGCTATAAAAATGATGTGTGGCGTAGTTAGCCACATAAGTAACCTATAAGCCCCACAGGGTGCGATTCTTTGCCACCCCGTCCAACACCGCCAAAATCAGACATATTTGGAGCATTTGTTATTCGACGAATATACATCGTATGAGGAAAAAAATTGTACACGCCCAAATAGCTTTTGTGCTATAAAAATGATGTGTGGAGTAGTTAGCCACATAAGTAACTTATAAATCCCACAGGATGCGATTCTTTGCCACCCCGTCCAACACCGCCAAAATCAGACATATTTGGAGAATTTGTTATTCGAAGAATATACATCGTATGAGAAAAAAATTGTACGCGCCCAAATAGCTTTTGTGCTATAAAAATGATGTGTGGCGTAGTTAGCCACATAAGTAACCTATAAGCCCCACAGGGTGCGATTCTTTGCCACCCCGTCCAACACCGCCAAAATCAGACATATTTGGAGAATTTGTTATTCGACGAATATACATCGTATGAGGAAAAAAATTGCACACGCACAAATAGCTTTTGTGGTATAAAAATGATGTGTGGAGTAGTTAGCCACATAGGTAACCTATAAGCCCCAGAGGATGCGATTCTTTGCCACCCCGTTCAACATCGCCAAAATCAAACATATTTGGAGCATTTGTTATTCGACGAATATACATCGTATGAGGAAAAAAATTGTACACGCCCAAATAGCTTTTGTGCTATAAAAATGATGTGTGGAGTAGTTAGCCACATAGGTAACCTATAAGCCCTACAGGGTGCCATTCTTTGCCACCCCGTCTAACACCGCCAAAATCAGAAGTATTTAGAGAATTTGTTATTCGAACAATATACATCGTATGATAAAAGAAATTGTACGCGCCCAAATAGCTTTTGTGCTATAAAAATGATGTGTGGAGTAGTTAGCCACATAAGTAGCCTATAGATCCCACAGGGTGCGATTCTTTGCCACCCCGTCCAACATCGCCAAAATCAGACATATTTGGAGAATTTGTTATTCGAAGAATATACATCGTATGAGGAAAAAAATTGTACACGCCCAAATAGCTTTTGTGCTATAAAAATGATGTGTGGAGTAGTTAGCCACATAGGTAACCTATAAGCCCTACAGGGTGCCATTCTTTGCCACCCCGTCTAACACCGCCAAAATCAGAAGTATTTGGAAAATTTGTTATTCGAACAATATACATCGTATGATAAAAAAAATTGTACGCGCCCAAATAGCTTTTGTGCTATAAAAATGATGTGTGGACTAGTTAGCCACATAAGTAGCCTATAAATCCCACAGGGTGCGATTCTTTGCCACCCCGTCCAACATCGCCAAAATCAGACATATTTGGAGAATTTGTTATTCGAAGAATATACATCGTATGAGGAAAAAAATTGTACACGCCCAAATAGCTTTTGTGCTATAAAAATGATGTATGGAGTAGTTAGCCACATAGGTAACCTATAAGCCCTACAGGGTGCCATTCTTTGCCACCCCGTCTAACACCGCCAAAATCAGAAGTATTTGGAGAATTTGTTATTCGAACAATATACATCGTATGAGAAAAAAAATTGTACGCGCCCAAATAGCTTTTGTGCTATAAAAATGATGTGTGGAGTAGTTAGCCACATAGGTAACCTATAAGCCCTACAGGGTGCCATTCTTTGCCACCCCGTCTAACACCGCCAAAATCAGAAGTATTTGGAGAATTTGTTATTCGAACAATATACATCGTATGATAAAAAAAATTGTACGCGCCCAAATAGCTTTTGTGCTATAAAAATGATGTGTGGAGTAGTTAGCCACATAAGTAGCCTATAAATCCCACAGGGTGCGATTCTTTGCCACCCCGTCCAACATCGCCAAAATCAGACATATTTGGAGAATTTGTTATTCGAAGAATATACATCGTATGAGGAAAAAAATTGTACACGCCCAAATAGCTTTTGTGCTACAGAAATCATGTGTGGAGTAGTTAGCCACATAGGTAACCTATAAGCCCTACAGGGTGCCATTCTTTGCCACCCCGTCTAACACCGCCAAAATCAGAAGTATTTGGAGAATTTGTTATTCGAACAATATACATCGTATGAGAAAAAAAATTGTACGCGCCCAAATAGCTTTTGTGCTATAAAAATGATGTGTGGAGTAGTTAGCCACATAGGTAACCTATAAGCCCTACAGGGTGGCATTCTTTGCCACCCCGTCTAACACCGCCAAAATCAGAAGTATTTGGAGAATTTGTTATTCGAACAATATACATCGTATGATAAAAAAAATTGTACGCGCCCAAATAGCTTTTGTGCTATAAAAATGATGTGTGGAGTAGTTAGCCACATAAGTAGCCTATAAATCCCACAGGGTGCGATTCTTTGCCACCCCGTCCAACATCGCCAAAATCAGACATATTTGGAGAATTTGGTATTCGAAGAATATACATCGTATGAGGAAAAAAATTGTACACGCCCAAATAGCTTTTGTGCTACAGAAATCATGTGTGGAGTAGTTAGCCACATAGGTAACCTATAAGCCCTACAGGGTGCCATTCTTTGCCACCCCGTCTAACACCGCCAAAATCAGATGTATTTGGAGAATTTGTTATTCGAACAATATACATCGTATGAGAAAAAAAATTGTACGCGCCCAAATAGCTTTTGTGCTATAAAAATGATGTGTGGAGTAGTTAGCCACATAGGTAACCTATAAGCCCTACAGGGTGCCATTCTTTGCCACCCCGTCTAACACCGCCAAAATCAGAAGTATTTGGAGAATTTGTTATTCGAACAATATACATCGTATGATAAAAAAAATTGTACGCGCCCAAATAGCTTTTGTGCTATAAAAATGATGTGTGGAGTAGTTAGCCACATAAGTAGCCTATAAATCCCACAGGGTGCGATTCTTTGCCACCCCGTCCAACATCGCCAAAATCAGACATATTTGGAGAATTTGTTATTCGAAGAATATACATCGTATGAGGAAAAAAATTGTACACGCCCAAATAGCTTTTGTGCTATAAAAATGATGTGTGGAATAGTTAGCCACATAGGTAACCTATAAGCCCTACAGGGTGCCATTCTTTGCCACCCTGTCTAACACCGCCAAAATCAGATGTATTTGGAGAATTTGTTATTCGAACAATATACATCGTATGAGAAAAAAAATTGTACGCGCCCAAATAGCTTTTGTGCTATAAAAATGATGTGTGGAGTAGTTAGCCACATAGGTAACCTATAAGCCCTACAGGGTGCCATTCTTTGCCACCCCGTCTAACACCGCCAAAATCAGATGTATTTGGAGAATTTGTTATTCGAACAATATACATCGTATGAGAAAAAAAATTGTACGCGCCCAAATAGCTTTTGTGCTATAAAAATGATGTGTGGAGTAGTTAGCCACATAGGTAACCTATAAGCCCTACAGGGTGCCATTCTTTGCCACCCCGTCTAACACCGCCAAAATCAGAAGTATTTGGAGAATTTGTTATTCGAACAATATACATCGTATTATAAAAAAAATTGTACACGCCCAAATAGCTTTTGTGCTATCAAAATGATGTGTGGAGTAGTTAGCCACATAAGTAACCTATAAGCCCTACAGGGTGCGATTCTTTGCCACCCCGTCCAACACCGCCAAAATCAGACATATTTGGAGCATTTGTTATTCGACGAATATACATCGTATGAGGAAAAAAATTGTACACGCCCAAATAGCTTTTGTGCTATAAAAATGATGTGTGGAGTAGTTAGCCACATAGGTAACCTATAAGCCCCACAGGATGTTTTTTTAAATGGAACACCCTGTATATTATGCCATTTTTGAATTGTAGGGTGAATTCGAAACACATTAAACACACTTTTGTATAACATACCATATCCCCAAAATCAGCGGTTTTCGGAATAATGAGTTTTGTGATAAATTAAAATACACATAGGTAATGAAATAAAATGTTTAAATTGAACAAGGACACCTTGAACATTTTTTTAAAAGCCAACACAAATAACCTGGTATTGCAAATTTTATCTTCAACAAAAAACTCTACTTCAAATTAATCGATTTTCATGTATTTTTTTTAATTTATCACATTTCAAACGTCATTATTCTGAAAACCGCTGATTTTGGGGATATGATATGTTACACAAAAAGTGTTGAGAATTTACCATACAATTCAAATATGGCTTAATATACAGTATGTTCCATTTAAAGAAAACAATGATTGCTGCATATGTTCTTCTTTAGACAGCCTGTATATAATTTTCTTATGTCAAAAAATTCACAACTAAAAATACTAATGGACCTGTCCGAGCGTTTTTCTGCAAAATAATTACTTGAATTTTAAACGAATTTGTTCCTTTCATCATGAACGCACTGTATATATATATATTTACTATAAAATCTCAATTACGTATTTATTATAAGGCTACATAGCATCTCGAGGATTATTTGTTGATTTCTTATTACTTTATTTCTTGTACTTGAAGTATTTCATTAATTATTTTATTTCAATAAAAACTTTAAATACATCTTCTTTATTTCTTTTAGCTATTATATTCTTTTACAGTATATTAATAAGGATGAAAGATCAACACAGTTTTTCAATGTCTTTAATTTGACAGTAAAGGGAGAATCATAATTTGGGTCCACTGAATGCTAATGGTGGCATATGTAGGAAAAATGTTATAACTAATTTTATTACCGTACCTAATATTGGGGATCTATTCGGTTTGTTCAATTTACGTTAAATAGATATTAACATAATATATAATACATTAAGAAAGCCATAGGGCTTTCTTAACTTTTACGACTTCAAATTTACAGAACATTAGAAAATCCTCGAAATCAAGAAAACCACACATTTTAAAATAATTTTGACAAACACGTAAACAAAATATGTATAACCCCTATATTATATATACGCTTGCCAGACGTCCCGGTTTGACCGGGACAGTCCCGGTTTTCAGACAAAATCCCGGTTTACTTCACGTCCCGGTAAAAATTAAATTTGATTTTATAGATGACCAAAAAAGTCTTAAAATAATTAACTGTGAAGGATTATTTAGGATAATTACTAGTGTATGCGTTCTCTGTTAAAATGCCAAAACGGTCGTGTAAATTCACCCAGGATTTACAGAATGAATTCCCTTTTTTTGAAGAAGGTATGTACTGGTACTGGTAATGAAGATCAAGGCGATAGAGTTAAATGCTCACATTATAATTCTGAGTTTTCGGTTGCTCACGGTGGTCGATCTAATATAAAAGATCATTTGCAGTCGAGTTAACACAAAAAGAGTTTAGCATGTGCTGCAAGCTCATCAAAACTGACCAGTTTTTTTTAAGACTGAGAGTTATAATTACAAAAACTTAGACTTAGCAGCGAAAGAGGCGACTTTCGCTTACCATACAACAAGCCATAGCCTAAGATCCAATTGGAATTCTTGTTCATCAATACTAATTTCTAAATTTGTTGAACCTAAATTCTCACTCGGAGAAACTAAGTGTGAGGCAATAGTTTTAAATGTCATAGCTCCTTTAGCTCAAGAAGAGCTTAAGGAAGACTTGACCAAGTCAAAATACGTATCTGTAAGTATTGATGCATCAAACAGAAAGGATATAAAACTATGCCAATTGTTGTGCGCTACTTTAATCCGAATCGACTCAAGAATAGCCTAGGATGGGACATCAATGGCATCGGATGTGGAGCACACATTGTGCACAACTGTGTGCAAACTGCAGTAGATAGTTGCCCAATCGATATTAAGGCCTTACTGGTGAAAATTTATAAATATTACCACATATACACAGTCCGTGTAACTAAACTAGAAGAATTTTGTGAATATGACGAGATATAGTACCGTAAAGTCATTCAACATGGGAACACGCGGTTTCTAGCAATGATGCCCGCCCTGGAAAGAATTTTACAGATTTTTGAAGGTCTGAAAGCGTTTTTTTAGACCAAGAAATGTACCCATCAACAATAAAAAACTTGTTTACTGATTTAACGGGCCAGCTCTACTTGTGGTTTGTCCACGGACAGCTTGCACTGTTTATCAAGGCTATCCTGGTAATGGAAAATATAACACTACAGCTTTTGAGGTTGCTGAAGCTAATAAAGAAAGCTCTCAAAAGAAGCCTGACAGAAAGAAAGCCTATCCCTATGGGCGCAAAGAACATCTACAGGAATCTAGATGAGCAAGTCCGCAACAGTGTGAAAGAAGAATTTGATGGCTCTTATGGAAGATGCATTGCATACTTGGACCTCTGGGAGAATAGTTTTGGAAACGCTGAACAGTTTCCATGGGTAAATCTGACACAAAACAAATGCTGTTGATTGGGAAACCGCCGAAACTTCTGCTGAAATTATTAATAGCAGTCTTCTTGATGTACCCGATATGAAAATAAACAATGATCAGCTGAGATGAGAGAGAGAGATGAGATTATTTCAACTAAAGAGCAATGGCTCAGGATGTTTGATCACTTCAAGAAGAATCACATAGCATCCCCCAATCTGATCAAGATTGTTGAGTATGCCTTCTGCTTACATGGGACATCAGCACCAGTTGAGAGAGTATTTTTTTTGATGACCAACGCATGGACTGATGATAGGGGTTTGATGAAGGAATCTACGGTTAAAGGCTTGATGACATGTAAAATTAATATCAGATTACCTTGTGAATATTTTTACAACAAGATTAAACCAAAAAAGACTTTCCAAAACAGTCTTAGCCAATGAAAAGTACATGTAAATATTCTTCAATCTTTTAGTCCTCATTCAAAGTGTTTCTTCTTACTTAAGTAACTTATAAATATTAACATGTAGGAAATAAAATGTTTAAATTTATATGCTTGTGTCATTTATTATTGCCCTGGTTTAGGTTCCTCATCAGTAACCATTTATTCATAGCATTGAGAATAAACTACCCTCTAAAACACTCTGCAAAACCGCCAAGGTTGTGTACCCTTGAAAACCCGCGACGCTGGGGGGGGGGGCATTCGGGTGTCCCGGTTGAATATTTCAGAAATCTGGCAAGCCTAATTATATACAGTCATAAAATGGTCAGAGTAGAAAAAGGTTAAAGAACTCAATTGTAGAAGTACACTAATTCTTCGACAGTAATAATGTACCGTAAAAATATTGTTAGTGATAACTGTTCAAACGTCTTCTTTCACTTCATTTTAAAAATAAAACTTAACGAATTTCTTATATGTATTGGAGTTCCGACTTTTTTAAACACAAGTTTTTCAAATTCAGTTTTAAAAATTATGTTAATAAAATACACCCGTGAGTAAAAGTGATACTTTCGATTAGAATATTGAATTTTTCGTTATACAAAAAATATTCCCAATTGCAGCTCAGAATACTTTTATATATACATAATTTGCAAGATATTTGCAAAAAACTGCTATTAAAAACACAAAAAACATGAATTTATGACTTGTGTTTCATTTATAATACTTGTATATATTTTTGTCTTTTGTTTATTTACATGTTTTAGTAATCAAAACTCACGGCCGTAATTAGATCATTTTGCTTAGTAGTAAAAAAATGAGGTGTGGGCAGCACAGGACTTTCTTATACATATCTGCCTTTCAAATTATGCAAAGTTGTTCTAAATTAAGCTTTAAATATTTTTATTCTTTTAAAAAAAATAAGCCTTTCAGTAAATGTGTTACTTCAGATCCGAATGTTGAAAATTCTTTTATACAAAAATTATTCAAAATCATATACAAGGTACTTCTAGCCTACTAAAAAATCTCTACAGAATGCATACTTTGTGAGATATTCGCAAAAAAAATCTTACTGGTTAAGAGTAAAAGTATTACTTTCGGACCGAATTTTGAAATTTCATTTATACAAAAAATATTCCAAATCCAGCTCCAAATATGTCTGATTTTGGCGGTGTTGGACGGGGTGGCAAAGAATCGCACCATGTGGGATTTATAGGTTACTTATGTGGCTAACTACTCCACACATCATTTTTATAGAACAAAAGCTATTTGGGCGCGCACAATTTTTTTTCTGATACAATGTATATTGTTCGAATAACAAATTCTCCAAATACTTCTGATTTTGGCGGTGTTAGACGGGGTGGCAAAGAATGGCACCCTGTAGGGCTTATAGGTTACCTATGTGGCTAACTACTCCACACATCATTTTTATAGCACAAAAGCTATTTGGGCGTGTACAATTTTTTTCCTCATACGATGTATATTCGTCGAATAACAAATGCTCCAAATATGTCTGATTTTGGCGGTGTTGAACGGGGTGGCAAAGAATCGCACCCTGTGGGATTTATAGGTCCCTTATCTTGCTAACTACTCCACACATCATTTTTATAGCACAAAAGTTATTTGGGCGTGTACAATTTTTTCCCTCATACGATGTATATTCGTCGAATAACAAATGCTCCAAATATGTCTGATTTTGGCGGTGTTGG
The DNA here is from genome assembly GCA_963170755.1 of Amphimallon solstitiale. Taxonomy (NCBI): domain Eukaryota; kingdom Metazoa; phylum Arthropoda; class Insecta; order Coleoptera; family Scarabaeidae; genus Amphimallon; species Amphimallon solstitiale. The sequence continues at coordinate 45,992,801 of OY720685.1, forward strand.
ACGGGGTGGCAAAGAATGGCACCCTGTAGGGCTTATAGGTTACCTATGTGGCTAACTACTCCACACATGATTTCTGTAGCACAAAAGCTATTTGGGCGTGTACAATTTTTTTCCTCATACGATGTATATTCTTCGAATAACAAATTCTCCAAATATGTCTGATTTTGGCGGTGTTGGACGGGGTGGCAAAGAATCGCACCTTGTGGGGCTTATAGGTTACTTATGTGGCTAACTACTCCACACATCATTTTGATAGCACAAACGCTATTTGGGCGTGTACAATTTTTTTCCTCATACGATGTATATTCTTCGAATAAGAAATGCTCCAAATATGTCTGATTTTGGCGGTGTTGGACGAGGTGGCAAAGAATCGCACCCTGTGGGATTTATAGGTTACCTATGTGGCTAACTACTCCACACATCATTTTTATAGCACAAAAGCTATTTGGGCGTGTACAATTTTTTTCCTCATACGATGTATATTCGTCGAATAACAAATTCTCCAAATATGTCTGATTTTGGCGGTGTTGAACGGGGTGGCAAAGAATCGCACCCTGTGGGATTTATAGGTCCCTTATCTTGCTAACTACTCCACACATCATTTTTATAGCACAAAAGTTATTTGGGCGTGTACAATTTTTTCCCTCATACGATGTATATTCGTCGAATAACAAATGCTCCAAATATGTCTGATTTTGGCGGTGTTGGACGGGGTGGCAAAGAATGGCACCCTGTAGGGCTTATAGGTTACCTATGTGGCTAACTACTCCACACATGATTTCTGTAGCACAAAAGCTATTTGGGCGTGTACAATTTTTTTCCTCATACGATGTATATTCTTCGAATAACAAATTCTCCAAATATGTCTGATTTTGGCGGTGTTGGACGGGGTGGCAAAGAATCGCACCTTGTGGGGCTTATAGGTTACTTATGTGGCTAACTACTCCACACATCATTTTGATAGCACAAAAGCTATTTGGGCGTGTACAATTTTTTTCCTCATACGATGTATATTCTTCGAATAAGAAATGCTCCAAATATGTCTGATTTTGGCGGTGTTGGACGAGGTGGCAAAGAATCGCACCCTGTGGGATTTATAGGTTACCTATGTGGCTAACTACTCCACACATCATTTTTATAGCACAAAAGCTATTTGGGCGTGTACATTTTTTTTCCTCATACGATGTATATTCTTCGAATAAGAAATGCTCCAAATATGTCTGATTTTGGCGGTGTTGGCCGAGGTGGCAAAGAATCGCACCCAGTGGGATTTATAGGTTACCTATGTGGCTAACTACTCCACACATCATTTTTATAGCACAAAAGCTATTTGGGCGTGTATAATTTTTTTACTCATACGATGTATATTCGTCGAATAACAAATGCTCCAAATATGTCTGATTTTGGCGGTGTTGGACGTAGTGGCAAAGAACCGCACCCTGTGGGATTTATAGGTTACTTACGTGGCTAACTACTCCACACATCATTTTTATAGCACAAAAGCTATTTGGGCGTGTACAATTTTTTTCCTCATACGATGTATATTCTTCGAATAACAAATTCTCCAAATATGTCTGATTTTGGCGGTGTTGGACGGGATGGCAAAGAATCGCACCCTGTGAGGTTTATAGGTTACTTATGTGGCTAACTATTCCACAAATCAATTTTAGTGCACAGCAGCGATTTCGGGTTAAATGCATCTTTAGGGGCAGCAGCAATTACTGGCACAATATCATGCAATACTTAGTTAAATGAGAGTTGTCTATTCTTTTTCATATGTAATTTAACTTGTACGGAAGTTGCTCTTAATTTCATAATTTTATTTCATATAATATATACTACACAAAATATTTTTTTTATTTTTTGTTAGCCATCTACATTTGTAATGTGCTCTATTATCGTTGCAGTGGCACCTTCATACACACAAAAGTACAAGAGTGAATGGGAACGAAATGCTAAATTAGAAAAGTGGTTACAGCCCTGTGCAAAAGATGTAACACGAGCTTACTGCAAATATTGTAAGTGTTACTTAAATGCTAAATTTGGAGATTTACTAAAACATTCAACATCAAAGAAACATATTGTCTCAAGTAAACCATTTTCTTCGGAGAGACAGCAAAAGTTAAATTTTAAGCCAGTATTATTCGATATGCAACAACATAAAAAAGAAGCAGAACTCAGTTTATATGTGGCTATGCATACATCAATTGCTGCAATTGATCATTTAAGTGATATCCACAGAGATTTTACACATCCAGTTCATATTCACCGAACAAAATGTACCGGCATTTTAAAAAATATTATGGGTCCACATTTTTTTTATATATTAAGAAAGGATATTGGTGATAATAAATATAGCTTACTTATTGATGAATCTACTGATATTGCTGTGGTAAAGATACTAGGTTTAGTAATAAGATATTTTAGTGTAACTTTGAAAAAAGTAGTTTCAACATTCTTGGGATTAATCGATATAAAGGAGGGCACATCAGAATGCATTGTGAATGCAATAAAGCAATTTTTGGAAAAAAATGATATAAAATTAAAAAATCTACAGGGTATTGGTACGGATAATGCTGCAGCTATGGTTGGAATTAACTCTGGTGTTTATAAGAGATTGAAAGAAGAAATTCCAGATTTAGTACTAGTGAAATGCTTATGCCATTCACTGCAACTGGCTTTATCAGAAGCAACAAAACAAACTATCCCTCGAAAAATTGAATTCTTAATTAAAGAAACATACCTTTGGTTTGCACATTCGATGTTACGTCAAAATGCGTATAAAGAAATATATGCTTTAATTACTAATGGGGAAGAGCCTTTAAAAATAATAGGAATGTGTGAAACACGATGGATATCCATTGAGCGTGCAGTAAAAAGTATCCTTTTTCAGTGGGATTCATTAACAGCACATTTCAATATAGTAAGAGTAAAAGAAAACTGTTATACGGCAGATGTTCTTTACTCTGTTTATTCACAACCTGAAAGTAGAGTTTATCTTACATTTTTATATAGCATTGTTGAAATGGTGCAGAAAATTAATAAATCATTCGAATCAAATACTGCCGATGTGACAAAACTTCTAACTGATTTAAAATTATTGTATACAGCCATTACTAAAATAATTTTAAATCCAACAGCTAAGGTTGATATCTTCTTATCTGAAATAGAAAATTACTTAGATCCGAATCCCTATTTAGGATTTGCATTTGAAGACTCGTGTAGATTATATAATATCAATCATGAAAAAAAAATTGATATCAAAGACAGATGCGTTAGATTTTTAATACAATTGTCAGTACAACTTAGGAATAGAATACCTGAAAATATAAAAATTTTGGAAAAGATGAATAGATTTTCAGTATCTGAATGCTTAAAATTGAATAAATTACCAATAACAGAACTTGCTTTGGAATTTGTCAATGAACCCATGATTATTGCAAAATTGGAAAGACAATGGGATTCTTTAACTACAATAAAGTGGACAGAGATCTCATGTACAGAGTCCTTTTGGGCAGAGGTTTATCTATATAGAGATGCTTCTGGCGAAAATCCATTTGAAGAGTTGGTAAACTTTGCATTCAAATTATTATCTTTGCCCCATTCAAATGCAGATGTAGAGAGAATATTTAGTGCAATGAGTTTGATAAAAAATAAATTGAGGAACAGAATGAAACTACCCTTACTCAACAATTTATTGTATATTAAATTTGGACTTAGACGCGTTGAGAAATGCTGTCACAACTACGATTTTCCTAATAACGTTCTACGTAAAATAGGCACCAAAGAAACTTACATTGCAAAGGGAGATGAGAACGAAGACGAAGAAATTAGTGAATATTTTGATATTGTCTTATAATCTAAATGTGTAATATATCATTTTTAGCAATATATTTTTAGTTTTTAATATAACAAGAACTGATATTTTATCAGAACTTTCTATATTTATTTTTTTTAAATTACTTATTTCTTATATTTTCTGTTATACTATTATATATACCATGAACAATGGCATAAATGAGGATATTTGTTGTTAATTTTATTATTTGTTAAATTAAATAAAGTATTTATTTCTAGGCTGTTTTTACTGAAGCGAAGTACCTTAGCCACGGTATAAAGATATGTTTTTATATGTTTATACAAATACTTATCGATCACTACATTCTTCTTAGTTCAGAGAATTCTGGTGATTTTTAACTTCGCTATTTGAGAATTTTGGCAGGTGACCATTGGCAACGCTGGATGACATTGTTCTCAATGATCTAATACTATTATACTACTAGATGCAGTGTACGCTATGTCTTGCTGATTAGGAAGTGACCCACACCCAATGATCTAATACTATTATACTACTAGATGCAGTGTACGCTATGTCTTGCTGATTAGGAAGTGACCCACACCATAGGAGAAAGAAGGAAAATATATGAGCGTCGAAAGTTTGACAAGGATGAACAAAATTGACCGTTTTATGTGGGCAAAATTCAAATATATTGCTATAGCTTGTAATGGCTTATAATGTTTAAAAGTATTATTTTGTTAAAAATATGCTATATTATGAGGAAAGTAAAGGTATTGCAACTTTAATAATCAAAAAGATAAATAATTAAATATATATTATTAATATGGTATTAAATATATTCTGTTTAATAACATTTTAAAGGTATCTATGCTAGTTGCCATTCTTCATTAAGGAAAGAAAATTAAATAAATGACTTTTAATGACTATGAGATAACTATATGATTTTGTTCTTCTAATAATACCTATTTTAGCATGTGTGATGATCATTCAGTTTTTATTTAAAACAGTAGTATTAGAAAGATTTTTTAAAAATCACTATACAGATATCAGTTGGAAATTTTGAATTGACCACTAGAATTTTTCAAAATATTACGTTCTGAAAAAATAAATATAGAAACTGACAGCTTTTCTTAGGTGTTCCTTACAACTTCTGATATATTCAAAATAAAAGACAATTAATGCTTAATTTTTTATTAAAATATATGTACATATAATTAATATGGATTAACAAATACGTAAATGGTAAATATGTGATCGAAGTAAAATGGAGAAAGAAATATTAAAAATACATAAAGCTAGAATAACAACTTGTATTATTTCGTGAGGTGTTTTTTCTGTGACTAATTCAAATACTTCAACATTAGTTACATTTGGGGATTCTGAGCTATAAGGTAAATAGAACATTAAAAATATCTAGGTAGAATAATAACTACAAATAGAAATCTTACTTTAACAGTTCTTTGCTTGGTGCATCAGTAATTTTTAATCGTTGAGATCTGCTATTACAGGGAATTTTTCTCAAGTGAGCAGGAAAATTGAAAATACTTTGAATTGCATTTTGGGGCAAATATTTTCTTCCATAACTTATAACAAAATCTTCAGGAACAAAATGCTCTGAACACAATCTTGAATATTTTGATGGCTTAAAATCCTTTCGTTTAGTACAAATTATCCACTGCTTGCATAGTACTCGATTAGATTGAAAACTAAAATTTTTTATATCAAATTTACAAATCATGTATTTTATTAAGAATAGTTAACCTGTGAAATCATACGTTCATTCCCTTTTCTGCCCTATTAGTACAACCATACGCTGCACATGACATTACCATTGTGTCTTAAATATGTGACTCCAAGCACTGCGAAGCTGGTATATATAATATTCAACAATTTAAAATATTTATTTCTAATTTTGTTACTGATAATAGCACTTTTAACCAAATATATATGACACTAAATCCATGAGAACAACACTTAAATTATAAGCTGAAGTTAACAATTGCCAATATTCTTGATGATTCTCAATTTATATACATTACCTATATGCCTATATCAAATAAAAATGAAATTCCTAAAATGTATCTAATTACAATCACAATTTTATAAATAAAAATAGTTGATTCAATCATCATGAATCCACAGTTGTCTTTATGCTCGTATTTCTTTAAATAAAAATAAAGTCAGTGGTGTATGAAATAAAATCAATACTAGAAGAAATCTATTAATAAAATACATAATCCAAATTACCAAAAAGACAAATAAATATGTATAAATCAACAAAATTGAGAAAGTTTATATACAAAACAATGCGATATCGCCATGTTTTGCCCACAACTAACGGTTTTGTATATCTGTCTCCTTTGTATGTAGAGGTCAATTCCTCTCTCTCTACAGTCCATCTAGTAGTTCTATATTATTAGATCATTGATTGTTCTTGTAGTTTGTATACTTACACGTGTTGAGATTCGTTTTAATTATTGTGCTTTTAACATTAATATTCATATATAGAATTTTTTTTGTGATTCTACAAAATGAGTAATAATAATTCATACTGTTGTGTACCTGGATGCAAGTCATGGTCAAAGAGGAATCCAGAGTTAAGTTTCCATAGATTTCCTATTATTGGTAAAGAAAAAGTTTATTTGAAAAATAAGTTCGATAACAAAGAAGAAATAGATAGACAAAAAGCATGGATATTGAAACTCAAAATTGGAAAACCAATTAGTAAATATATGAAAGTGTGTTCACTTCATTTTAAACAGCAAGATTCTTTTTCAAGAAGTTAGTTTAGTTTGTATTTTAATTATGGCATATATGAGTTCTTATATATTATTTTTTAGATGCTACCACTTCTGCAAGGACATTTTTAAAGAAGAATGCTGTTCCTTCTGAAAATTTACCTTTGTCTTCAAAGTCAACTAGATCACGTAGTTCTAGAAATAGAAATGCTGAAGTAAACTGAAATTTGTCAGAATATGAAATATGTTCTCATGAAGGTGAACCGTCGATTGAGAAAAAGAGTGAAGATATTGAAGCTGCCGAGACTCTCTTAAGTTTATTAGGAACTCAGCCACATTATGTTGGTCCTAAAACCTACAGAGATTTGTCTATTCAAGTGAATACACCAAAAATACAAACAATTTGTGATCTTATTACTGCAGATAGTGTGCTGTCTAGTTTTACAGGACTTAATAGTTTCCAAATGTTGGACGTAATAGTAGAAGCTGTTAATTTAATATATAAAGACGAACGTGCTCATAAATTAAATATAAAAGAACGAATTATCTTAACATTTGTAAAACTTAAGTGTAATTTGACATATTGTATATTGGGTGTTTTATTTAACATACCATCAAATTTATGTAAAACATACATTCAATCTTTTCTCCCAATTCTTGCATCAGCTTTAAAACCAAGCATAGAATGGCCATCCTCTCATGAATGCAAACAAAATTTACCCATTTGTTTTCAAGATTTTTCAAATGTAAGAGTAGTACTGGATTGTACAGAAATTTATATCCAAAAACCTAAGTGTTTATGCTGCAGAATTAGGTTTTATTCTCATTATAAATCTAGCCAAACAGTGAAGTTTATGACTGCTGTATCTCCTGGAGGTTTAATAACTTTTGTAAGCAAACCATATGGTGGTCGAGCATCTGATAAAATGATTTTTGAACAAAGCAATTTGATTTCAAAATTAGAAAGACAAAAAGATGCAATTATGGTAGACAAAGGATTTTTAATTGATGACATTTGTATGAAACATGACATCAAATTGATCAGACCTCCTTTTCTGAAGAAAAGAAAACAACTTTCAGCCGAAGAGGCAGCATATAATGCCAAAATTGCTGCTGCTAGAGTTCATATAGAGCGTGTAAACCAAAGAATAAAAGTTTTTAATATACTAGGTGGTAAACTTCAATGGCATCTTGTTAAATATGTGAAAGATATAATTCTTATTGCTAGTGCAATTGCAAATTTGTCAGCACCTATTTTAGCAGACTGTCATTTTATTAAAGATATGTAATATTGTTTATACAAAATAAATTTTGATAGTCCACTTTTGTATTTATCTTATTACACTATTCATTTTATGAAGAAATATTTAAGCTTTTTATAGGGTACTTATATATGAAATATTAAAATGTGTGTTCCATTCCTACAACACAAAAAGTAATCATCATTTTCAAAAGTGCAACAAATTTATGTAGACGAAAGTTTACTTATTGAGCTATAAATCGTTTATTGAAACAATAAAAAGGCAAATGTCAGTTTGATCTTTTATTTATGGCATCAAGCAGCTATGTACATTTACATATAGTTAGTTTATACACACCTCAATTCTGTATATATTCAATTATAAATCATTGTTATTTATTTGTGCATACAACATGCCACATTTGTTTAAAAAAAATTTGCTTTACTTTTTCAAGCATAGTTTTTGCAAATGCATAATTAAAATCAACACAAATGGTTTCAAATGAGTTGTCATAGGAAGCAAATAAGACAACATAACATTTTTTTAAATTAAGCAGGCTCATTCCCAGTTGAATTTGTCCATGATAAGGATGTCTTTCCTTTATTATTAGACCATTTTCATTTTTCTTCACAAATTCTGCTGACTTTATAGCTTCCTTAATGGTCATTGTGCTACCTAAAAACTTGACGTTAAAGCTTTTGTATATTAATAAATGCAATACATACTTTTAAATAGACACTTTACTTCTAAAAGTGCACTAGGTTTATTTCCATCAAAAATGATTCCATCAGGGGAATATCACAACCATCTGTTCGAGTTTGATATAATAAATCCACAAAGGACTACTTCAAATCCAGAACTACTACAAAAAGCATCTACTGCTGATTTTTCATATTTAGTACCATGTTGTACAAACTTATTGGTGAAATGTTTTGGCCAAAAATGGTTTAAAGCCAGCTTTTCCCAGTCCCACTTTGAATAAGTAAATATTTTATAGCATGTAGAGCCAGTTACTCTATGTCTACGCTGTTCCAACCATTCTACAGTATTCTGCTTTATATAGATAGTTTTATCAGAATATGGGCACTCAACAATATCTACAAAACTTTTCCTACAACATGGTTTCATCTCAACAGCTACTGTTGACAATTCTAGCATTAATAGTGACTGACATGCATTATTTAATATCAATTCATAATAACTATTGAAATTATTATTTGGAATTAACGTATGCGTTAATGATTTACTACATCTGCGGCCAACACTGCAATTAAATAGAATTTTAATACATTACCATAACAACTATAGTGTTACTACATACGCATGCTTAGCAAGAGCTGAATTTGCTAATTTTTCTTTAAATAATTTGCTTATTTTTTTTTCATCCACCATTCTATCAGCTACATTTACGTTTTCTTGAAAACATGGCATGTCTTTAATAGAAACAGCTTTGTATATTTCCTTTGTAGACTGTTTTTGTGTAGCCCAAACACATTTAATATCCGTTAAAGATATCTTTTCCAGATCACTTAAATTATTTCTGAAATAAAATTAATAGAAATATCTGTGGTACATGTAAGTACATTGTAATTACACAAAACTTCATTTACCTAGTACACCATATCAGTAATGCTGATATATGTTTACACCTGCCACTATTTCCAGCTTTACAACTGCACAACATACTTACAATTGAAATACTTTCTCCAATCGACAGCACTCCTCTTATTTCATGTGGATCAGAGTTTAATGCACTAGTTTGGAGACAAAGACCATACACATTAATGCTTTCATTATTGCAGTCAATTATCCCACATAAAACAATATGACCAGCATTCAGCACTTCCTCTCCTTCATAAACACATCTCGAGTTTGTACTCGCATCTAGATATTTAAAATACTCCATCAGACTTACACATTTCGACGGAATAACGAAATCCATCTAGAACACAATTACTTTATTGGGATATTCACCATTTATTAAACATATTTTACGGAATATTAACATTACGTTAACTTACTTTCAAACACAACAAATCTCTAAAACATATGCACTTTTCAAATGTTTAGGCTTATCACTCACTGTTGTAATTTTGTGGATGTATATAAGTAGGATAAATTGTATTGAACACAGTAATAGAGCAGGTAAACAAGTGATAAAGACGAGTAAAACACCTTTATACCAATGCAAGAATTAATATTAATGTCATCACCTGTAGTTCACATTTTCGGCACCATGGCGCTGCAGTCTTAAAAATTTATCTATAGGGATAAATTTTTAAGACTGCAGCGCCATGGTGCCGAAAAAGTGAACTACAGGTGATGACATTAGTATTAATTCTTGCATTGGTATAAAGGTGTTTTACTCGTCTTTATCACTTGTTTACCTGCTCTATTACTGTGTTCAATACAATTTATCCTACTTATATACATCCACAAAATTACAACAGTGAGTGATAAGCCTAAACATTTGAAAAGTGCATATGTTTTAGAGATTTGTTGTGTTTGAAAGTAAGTTAACGTAATGTTAATATTCCGTAAAATATGTTTAATAAATGGTGAATATCCCAATAAAGTAATTGTGTTCTAGATGGATTTCGTTATTCCGTCGAAATGTGTAAGTCTGATGGAGTATTTTAAATATCTAGATGCGAGTACAAACTCGAGATGTGTTTATGAAGGAGAGGAAGTGCTGAATGCTGGTCATATTGTTTTATGTGGGATAATTGACTGCAATAATGAAAGCATTAATGTGTATGGTCTTTGTCTCCAAACTAGTGCATTAAACTCTGATCCACATGAAATAAGAGGAGTGCTGTCGATTGGAGAAAATATTTCAATTGTAAGTATGTTGTGCAGTTGTAAAGCTGGAAATAGTGGCAGGTGTAAACATATATCAGCAGTACTGATATGGTGTACTAGGTAAATGAAGTATTGTATAATTACAATGTACTTACATGTACCATAGATATTTCTATTAATTTTATTTCAGAAATAATTTAAGTGATCTGGAAAAGATATCTTTAACGGATATTAAATGTGTTTGGGCTACACAAAAACAATCTACAAAAGAAACATACAAAGCTGTTTCGATTAAAGACATGCCACGTTTTCAAGAAAACGTAAATGTAGCTGATAGAATAGTGGATGAACAAAAAATAAGCAAATTATTTAAAGAAAAATTAGCAAATTCAGCTCTTGCTAAGCATGCGTATGTAGTAACATTATAGTTGTTTTGGTAATGTATTAAAATTCTATTTTATTGCAGTGTTGGCCGCAGATGTAGCAAATCATTAATGCATACGTTAATTCCAAATAATAATTTCAATAGTTATTATGAATTGATATTAAATAATGCATGTCAGTCACTATTAATGCTAGAATTGTCAACAGTAGCTGTTGAGATAAAACCATGTTGTAGGAAAAGTTTTGAAGAAATTGTTGAGTGCCCATATTCTGATAAAACTATCTATATAAAGCAGAATACTGTAGAATGGTTGGAACAGCGTAGACATAAAGTAACTGGCTCTACATGCTATAAAATATTTACTTATTCAAAGTGCGACTGGGAAAAGCTGGCTTTAAACCATTTTTGGCCAAAACATTTCACCAATAAGTTTGTACAACATGGTACTAAATATGAAAAATCAGCAGTAGATGCTTTTTGTAGTAGTTCTGGATTTGAAGTAGTCCTTTGTGGATTTATTATATCAAACTCGAACAGATGGTTGTGATATTCCCCTGATGGAATCATTTTTGATGGAAATAAACCTAGTGCACTTTTAGAAGTAAAGTGTCTATTTAAAAGTATGTATTGCATTTATTAATATACAAAAGCTTTAACGTCAAGTTTTTAGGTAGCACAATGACCATTAAGGAAGCTATAAAGTCAGCAGAATTTGTGAAGAAAAATGAAAATGGTCTAATAATAAAGGAAAGACATCCTTATCATGGACAAATTCAACTGGGAATGAGCCTGCTTAATTTAAAAAAATTTTATGTTGTCTTATTTGCTTCCTATGACAACTCATTTGAAACCATTTGTGTTGATTTTAATTATGCATTTGCAAAAACTATGCTTGAAAAAGTAAAGCAAAATTTTTTTAAACAAATGTGGCATGTTGTATGCACAAATAAATATCAATGATTTATAATTGAATATATACAGAATTGAGGTGTGTATAAACTAACTATATGTAAATGTACATAGCTGCTTGATGCCATAAATAAAAGATCAAACGACATTTGCCTTTTTATTGTTTCAATAAACGATTTATAGCTCAATAAGTAAACTTTCGTCTACATAAACTTGAGTTGTAGGTATGGAAAACACATTTTAATATGTTATATATAAGTACCCTATAAAAAACTTAAATATTTTTTCATAAAATGAATAGTGTAATACGATAAATACAAAAGTGGACTATCAAAATTTATTTTGTATAAACAATATTACATATCTTTAATAAAACGACAGTCTGCTAAAATAGGTGCTGACAAATTTGTAATTGCACTAGCAATAAGAATTATATCTTTCACATACTTAACAAGATGCCATTGAAGTTTACCACCTAGTATATTAAAAACTTATTCTTTGGTTTACACGCTCTATATGAACTCTAGCAGCAGCAATTTTGGCATTATATGCTGCTTCTTCGGCTGAAAGTTGTTTTCTCTTCTTCAGAAAAGGAGGTCTGATCAATTTGATGTCATGTTTTATACAAATGTCATCAATTAAAAATCCTTTGTCTACCATAATTGCATCTTTTTGTCTTTCTAATTTTGAAATCAAATTGCTTTGTTCAAAAATCATTTTATCAGATGCTCGACCATCATATGGTTCGCTTACAAAAGTTATTAGACCTCCAGGAGATACAGCAGTCATAAACTTCACTGTTTGGCTAGATTTATAATGAGAATAAAACCTAATTCTGCAGCATAAACACTTAGGTTTTTGGATATAAATTTCTGTACAATCAAGTACTACTCTTACATTTGAAAAATCTTGAAAAGAAATTGGTAAATTTTGTTTGCATTCATGAGAGGATGGCCATTCTATGCTTGGTTTTAAAGCTGATGCAAGAATTGGGCGAAAAGATTGAATGTATGTTTTACATAAATTTGATGGTATGTTAAATAAAACACCCAATATACAATATGTTAAATTACACTTAAGTTTTACAAACGTTAAGATAATTCGTTCTCTTATATTTAATTTATGAGCACGTTCGTCTTTATATATTAAATTGACAGCTTCTACTATTAATTACGTCCAACATTTGGAAACTATTAAGTCTTGTAAAACTACACAGCACACTATCTGCAGTAATAAGATCACAAATTGTTTGTATTTTTGGTGTATTCACTTGAATAGACAAATCTCTGAAGGTTTTAGGACCAACATAATGTGGCTGAGTTTCTAATAAACTTAAGAGAGGCTCTGCAGCTTCAATATCTTCACTCTTTTTTTCAATCGATGGTTCACCTTCATGGGAACATATTGCATATTCTGACAAATTTTGGTTTACTTCAGCATTTCTATTTCTAGAACGAGGTGATCTAGTTGACTTTGTAGACAAAGGTAAATTTTCAGAAGGAACAGCATTCTTCTTTAAAAATGTCCTTGCAGAAGTGGTAGCATCTAAAAAATAATATATAAGAACTCATATATGCCATAATTAGAATACAAACTAAACTAACTTCTTGAAAAAAAATCTTGCTGTTTAAAATGAAGTGAACACACTTTCATATATTTACTAATTGGTTTTCCAATTTTGAGTTTCAATATCCATGCTTTTTGTCTATCTATTTCTTCTTTGTTATCGAACTTATTTTTCAAATAAACTTTTTCTTTACCAATAATAGGAAATCTATGGAAACTTAACTCCGGATTCCTCTTTGACCATGACTTGCATCCAGGTACACAACAGTATGAATTATTATTACTCATTTTGTAAAATCACAAAAAAAAATTCTATATATGAATATTAATGTTAAAAGCACAATAATTAAAACGAATCTCAACACGTGTAAGTATACAAACTACAAGAACAATGTCATCACCTACCAGTGTTGTCCCAGCCAGTCCCAGCGACATGACAGTTTGTAATAGTTTTCTGCGCAAAAGCGTAATAGCACAGACAGATTAGAGAATAAAGATACGACGCTTCGATCGGAACCTTTGATCTCTTACTCAAATTTTCAATGACCTTGGACATTTAAATTGGAATGTAGAAGCGCGGGAATTTTAAACAGAATAGATTATAACATTCTTTTATTGTAGAAATAAATGTATGGATCTGCAATATTCTAAAATAGAAATTCAAATTCTATGTGGAATAATTACATATTATAAGAATATAAAATATTATTATAAGAAAATAAGTGTTTAGAGAATATTAAGTGTATATGTGTTATACATGTTAAATGTGATCGGAAAATAAAAAAATATATATTTGAAACATGTACATTTAAAAAGGTAGGCAATGAAATTCTGAGACAATGAATAATTTATTATACAAACAATATTTACATACTATAACAATATAATAATAATAATAATAAATTTATTATATCACCAACAAGATTTACATCATATTTATCAGTTTCTTTTCTTATTGCATGCATTCTAAGTTGAATTTTCTGCAAGTCATCTATAAAATCAAAAGTTTCTTTGATTTCACGAAATTTATTATTTATAAAGTATCTGGTTCCTCTTACTGATTTGGTTTTAGTCGGAAATGCTTTTACAAAGAATTTCATAAAGATAGGTGGAAATAAATGAATTTGCAGGACACATATTTGTAAATATAGGCTATTTCATTTCTAGCATGTCTCAATACCTGTGTAAAAAGTCTCGATATCTATGTGACATGTTTCGATATCTATATATTCATTAGTATACTTTATTTCCTATTCATACTTGGTGTATTTTTAAACTCGTTATTTGAAAATTTCAGAAGATAAAACAGGCTAAATATATGCAGCCTTATTCATAATCATCACCCTAATAGGGTGTTAGTACGCTACTAGTAAGTAGCTACTAACATCCTACTAAGACGCTATTAATTTACCTTATTCATAAACGCTTATTTAGTGGCTATATAGTAAGTAGTAGGATGTTAATAGAAAAATGCATATGGCAACAGGGTAATATGAAGAACGATCGTGCGCACTGATGTACAAATTTAAATTTGCGGTAATCACGATAGAAAGCAAATATTAAAAGGTTAGAATTTACAATTTCAGATTAACAAAAATCTGCAAAATAAGAAGGTAGGATTATATATAAATTGTATGTATAGCAGAAAAAGTGTTCATAGATTATGAACAAATACTTGTTAGAGCAGAATAGCGAGAAGTTGAGGAAGGTCAAGTTAATGGGGCTCTAAATCCAAAAATGTTGTTGAAATGGCTTAATCCACTGGAAATATATAATTCAATAATAATAGAATTTCTATACAAAATATATGCAGAACGAAATAAAATAAGTTACAAACATGATAATCAGTAGGTGGAAAGACGTTATAGGTACTACACATTAAATTATATATATAGTTTATTCTTATATTTTGCATTAATAATAATCTATGTGATGCTAAGGCAAGGATTTGTGATACACTTGCAAGGTAAAAAAACTGTACCGATGACTTAGAGAATTTGGAACAAATGTTCATTAAACAGGAGATTTATAGTAACTTCATTAAAATTAAATGCTAAGAAAAATGTAAACAATATTAGGTGATATTAGTATTATTTCAGAATGGAGATATAGAAGGTATATTGATAATTGATTAAATATGTCCAGACCCCTAAGAAGCAACAATGATCCTGACGAACTTCTAGTTCAAAAGATCGTCGAGAGAGTTTTAGCTAATAAGAGTTTCCTGGATAAATTACTCTCTAAAATACATGAGAATCTGCAACAACTCTCCACGAACATCAAGGAAGTCGAAACCAGGGTGGGCTCGTTGGAGCAGAATGTTAACAATATACAGGACACGTTGGAATGGCAGGAACAATATGGGAGATGTAATAATCTGCGCATTTATGGAATCTCCGAAAGGGAAGGTGTCAGTGTCGAGCAGGAAATTATTCAAATGTGCCGCGATAAACTTAAAGTTAATGTTGTTAACAGTGATGTTGATTACTGCCACAGACTACATCATGTTGAGGGCTCAAAGAGACCTATTATTGTGCGTTTCTGCCGACGTACTCTTAAACAGGATATCTTTAAGTTGAAGAGTCGTCTAAAGGGCAGTAAAATCGTTATAAAAGAAGATCTGTCGCATCGGAGAATCCAGATAGTAAAGCATCTTGCCGCTGTGGTGAGTGTTAAGAATGTTTTCACCAATAACGGTAAAATTTTCGTTAAATTCAATAATGACATATTTAAAATTCATTACCTCAGTGACTACAATGGTGTCTTGAAGAGAATTTCAACAGAGTGAGACGACCGCTGCCCGTATGCTTGTCTGTTTGTTTACATCGCATTGTGTAAAACACCTGTGTTTCTTTCATACACATAAACCTGGTCTTTTTATCTCTTATCTGATTTTGCTTGTTTAGATATACATATATATTTGTGTATTTTTTGTTTGTATTTATATTTATATTTATACATATACTTATCGGGGTATTTGTTTGTATGTGTTTTTTCTCTTCTTTTATATGATTAATTATTATTAATTGTTACTTTAAGTTGAGATGTAATTTTTTTTTGTTGTTTTCAATTTAATTGGTTTAGTTAATTTCTAAGTTTGTATACTTCACTTAGATCCTTGATTTAGATGGAGGGTTCCTTTAGGATTGCCTGTGTTAATGTCCGGTCACTCTCTCCTAAGCTTGTTGAGGTGCGAAATATTATAGAGTTACATAACTTTGAGATTTTTGCAGTTACAGAGACGTGGCTAAATAATAACATAGATGATGCTGTTGTTGGCATTGATGGCTTTGACTTTGTGCGAAGGGATAGGGGGGTGCGTGGGGGTGGCGTTGGCATTTACATCGGATCTCATATCAATTACTCTATATTGAACATGTCTGATGCGATTGAGCAATTATGGATATCCCTCAAAGTAAATAATCTTCAGATGTGCGTGGGTGTCTGCTATAAGCCTCCTCACCTGGATCATAACACTTTTCTTTCAGAATTAGAAGATTCGATTGCTAGTTGTTATGTTTATTCGGATAATGTACTTCTCTGTGGGGACCTCAACATAGATTTATTAAAACCCGAGGATCCAGCATCGATTCATTTATGTGATATTGCAGAATCTTTTAATTTGACTCAAGTAATAAATAAGCCTACTCGTGTTACTCGTCACTCATTCAGCCTGATTGACCATATTTATGTGAGTGATTTGTCCGGGATGCGCACGGCTGATGTGATTAATTGGGAAAGTTCTGATCATGACATTGTCTATTGTGAGCTCTCGATTATTAGGCCGACCTCTGTGCCCAGACTGATTACGTTCCGCAATTATAACAATATCAACATCAATGATTTCAATCGAGACCTTAACTGCATACCTTTTCACTTCATATTCAGGATGGCTGGAATTGATGATAAACTGCGCTTTCTCAACAATTGCATCTTATCCCTTTTTGATAGACATGCACCTATTACAACTCGAAGGATCACTAAACCTCCAGCTCCATGGCTGACCGAGAACATAAGGTTACTAATGAACTTGCGAGACAAGGCAAAGGCTAAGTTTCGGAGGACCAAACTCGCAGCACATTGGGACTATTATAAGACTCTACGCAACTACACCAATGTGAGTATAGGTAACGAGAAGAAGGCGTACTTTGATTACATCAGTAGAACTAAACCCAAAAATGACCTATTTAGGCAGGTGCAGCTCCTGTCCTTGAATGTTAAGGATAGACCTGCTCTCCCTGTGCATCTGTCCGACGTCGACAGGATGAACAACCATTTTGTGAATTGCACGGCTGCGGTTGTGTCGAATAGCTCGGTCCCTGTTCATTCTTTCAATCTCCCGAGTGTTTTTTCCTTTCACCATGTGGAGGAGCACGAGGTGCTTGGGGTCATCAGTAGCATCACCTCCAAATCTACTGGCGCGGATGGTGTTTCATTGCAAATGATCAGGCTGTGCTGTCCCGCTATTATTCCCTACTTGGCGCATCTCATCAATGTCTGCTTACTGGAGGCGGTATTCCCTCAGGAATGGAAGTGTGCACTTGTTCTTCCTCTTCCGAAGATCAATCAGCCTAAAGAATTTAAGGATCTCAGACCAATAAGTTTGCTTCCTGTCATGTCTAAAATTCTGGAAAAAATCATGCATCACCAAATCACAACGTATGTGCAGGAGTACAGTATTCTACCTGATACCCAATCTGGGTTCAGGAGGGGTTATAGTTGTGAGACAGCACTTCTCGGAATTACAGATGACATACTGACTGCTGGGGATAGTGGCCTCGTAACTACCCTAGTATTGCTTGACTTTAGCAAAGCATTCGACATGGTCGACCACTCTATATTACTTTCTTTACTTACTTCCATTGGTTTCAGTAGCCGTGCTTGTCGTCTTGTGGGGAGTTTTCTGGAGCATCGGCGGCAGAGTGTTGTGTTTGATTCGAGGGAATCGTCTGCCTTACCAATACATCGTGGTGTTCCTCAGGGTTCCATAATCGGACCACTTCTTTTTTCGTTGTATACACGAGACTTGATTGAGAGTATCAGTTTTTGCAAGACCCATATTTACGCCGATGATACACAGCTATATCTGTCCTTTGATCCTTCTGACTGGGAGTCAGCTGAGAGGAAAATTAATAGTGATCTTGAATCTGTGTCTAGGTTTGCATCGGAGAGAGGGCTTGTGATTAATCCCAGCAAGTCTCGGGTTCTGATGTTCGGTGGTCCTGCCGCTTGCGATCGGATTAAACAGTTCATTAATATTGAACTAAGCAATTCAACTCTGCCTGTGGTGGATTCTGCGAGGAGCTTGGGCCTGTTCTTAGATAATAGCTTTAGGTATAGACATCAGATTAGTAATTATATAAGAAATGCATATGCAAATTTAAGAAAGTTATTTCCGCATAGGTCAATCTTAAGCATTAAAGCTAAAACAATTTTATGCGAAACTTTTGTCCTATCCCAGTTTACCTACTGTGCGCCTCTTTATCACTCATGTATCGATAAGTATACGGCATACAGGATTCAAAAAATTCAGAATTGTTGCTTGAGGTTTATTTTCGGTCTGAGAAAGTTTGATCGCGTTTCTCACGGACTTGGCCGCTTGGGATGGTTGAATATGTATAGTAGGAGGGAGTTGCAGACCCTATGTTTATTTCAGAAAATTATTCTTTTTAAAACGCCTCCTTACTTACACAGAAAAATTAAATATCGATGTGATGTTCACAGCATCACAACCCGGTTCAGGGGCCTCATTTCGCCACCACCACATCGTACCTCACTATTCAAGAGGGCATTTTCGTATGTCATCTTTTCTAAATACAATGCGTTACCTATTGAACTCAAAGAGTTGTCCTTGGCTGGTTTCAAGCGTGGGCTTAGGAGGAGATTGACTGTGGCTGTTGGCTGAATAATGTGTCTAGATACTACTTTTGTTTTTTTTTGTTTTTTTTTCTCTAAGCTTAGCATAAGTATCTCTGGGTTATTTGTGTGTATTGTGCATCGGTAACTACGTTTGTTGTATTATAGGTTTACTGCAGTGACAAACTATCACTTTATTTTAGGCATAATCTCTTGTGAGGATTTATTTTGCAGCCAGGGTTTAGGTGGTAGAGCAGTCTTCGACTGAACCTCGCCCTGTGACTTGCGAAGGTTAAATTGAATCATACCTTATTTAGAATATCACTTTTGTAATTTGTACTTTCGCAATAAAGATATATTATTATTATTATTATTATTATTAGTGATAATTACTGATAATGGATATGCATGTTTAAGATATCTGTTATCTCCATCATGAACACTAACGACAAGTCCTGTGTTTGTTGTGTAAGGGTTTTTATTATTTAAGATTGGTAGCGATTGGTAGTTTTAGACTAGAATAGGAGTTTTGTCAACGAACGATATACAGAGATGATGGCTTCTAGTAGCGCCATACATATGTATAAGATTTAATATCTGTTACTGTAGCTTTGTTAATAAAGTGTTTTAAAATGAAAAGTGTGTTAACGTTTAATTAAAACGAACCCACATAAGAAACAACAAAACATGGTGTCAGAAGTATTAATTAAAACGTGATAACAATCCTGATAACATACTAGTTCCCGCCAATAGATAGGTAACGAAAACAAAATGGAGTGCAAACCACCAGAACAATTTTCCATGGAAGATTCAATTAGTAAATGGCCGAAATGGAAACAAAGGTTCGAGATTTTTATGCTAGCATCAGGAAAAAGTAAAGAACAGGAAGATGTAAAAATTGCCTTACTGTTACATACAATAGGAGAAACAGGTCTGGATATATACAATACCTTTCCTAAGGATAATATAAAAACACTAGAAAATGTCCTACACTGTTTTGACCAGTATTTTCTACCCAAGAAAAATATAACAATGGAAACATTTAAATTCAATAATATTATTCAAAAGGAAGATCAAACCATTGATTCGTTTATAACTGAATTAAAAAAGCAAGCTGCTAACTGCGAATTCATGTGCTCAAAGGACAACTGTAAACACTCATATATTGACAGAATGTTAAAAGACAGAGTAATTCTAGGAATTAATGACAAACAAATACAACAAAGATTAATTAGAGAACCTGACATGAGCCTTGAAAAAATACAAGAATACTGTAAATCTGTAGAATTATCCGAGCAGCATATAAAATTATTAACTCCAGAAGAGCGAGTCAATGCAGTTTCACTAGCACTAATTAAATGCAAAAGATGTGGCTTTGAACACACGAGAGGGAAATGCCCTGCATACAACAAAACTTGTGCTGTATGTCAGAAGAAAGGACATTTTGCAAAAATGTGTCGCTCGAAAGATAAAAATCAACTATCCACATCAGATTTCAAAAATTCTAGAAAGGATGCAAAAGATAAAAAAGAGAAAAATGAAAACCCAAGATACGAAGAAAAAATAGAAGAAATCCAGACATCGAATGAAGACAATTCAAATATTCTACAAAGAAAAACCGAACTAAATCAAGACAACTATGTTGAAATTTATGAACATAAAGAAAATTCTTTGAATGTATCATGTTGGTATGAATATGTTTTAATTAATAATCATAATATTAGATTTAAATTAGATTCAGGTGCAGAATCAAGTGTATTACCACTAAAAATTCTCAGCAAATTAAATATTCAGAAATCCTCTATTATTCCAACTAAAAGTATTATTCTTTCTTATGGAAATTTCAAAACTAATGTACTAGGTGAATTAATTTTAAAATGTAGCTATAAAGATAAATCTTGCAATTTGAAATTTCTAATTGTAGATCTTGATTCTGAACCGATATTAGGATTAACAGACTGTATAAAATTCAAATTAATATGTCGCTTAAATGCAATTGAGAATAATTTACTTGATAAGTTTACGTTATTACCAAATAACAAAAATGACCTTTATGAACAATTTATGGAAATATTTAATGGTCTTGGCTGTATACCAGGATTCGTAGATATAAAATTAAAAGAAAATGCAATTCCAGTCATTCAGACTCAGAGAAAAGTACCATTATCACTACATAAAAAACTTAAAGAAACTCTAGATGAATTAGAAGAAAAAAGTATAATTTCAAAAGTAAATTATCCTACTGAATGGGTAAATTCTTTAATGATAGTAGAAAAACCCAATGGTTCCCTTCGCTTATGTCTTGATCCCAAACCACTAAATAAATTTATTTGCAGAGAACATTTTATAATACCCAAATGTGATGATATTTTAAACAATTTGGTAGGTAAGACCATGTTTTCGGTCATAGATATGAAAGATGGGTTTTGGCAGATCCAACTTAATGAAAGCAGTTCTAACTTATGTACTTTTAATTCCCCCTTTGGTAGATATAAATTTAATCGAGTACCCTTTGGCCTAAATTCAATACCTGAAATATTCCAAAGAAAAAATATGGAAATATTTGGTGATATACCTGGTGTAAGTATATATTTTGACGATTTAATCGTTACAGGTTCTAATGAAATAGAACATGATAAAGCATTCAAAACTGTCCTAGAAAGAGCTTTAAAATACGGAATTAAATTTAACTTTAGTAAATTACAATATAAACTAGAAGAAGTAAATTTTTTGGGCCAAGATATCTCAAAAAAAGGTGTTCAACCCTCAAATAAAAATATTAATGCTGTCTTAGCTCTAAAAATACCAGAAAATAAGAAAGATTTACTTAGAATTTTAGGACTATTTAAATTTTTTTCTAAGTTTATACCGAACTTAACGCAATTAACTTTTCATATGAGAAATTTAAGTAGAAATGATATCAAATTTATTTGGACAGATGCTCATCAATCCGAATTAGATACTTTAAAAACTTTGATCACAAACAAACCAATATTAAAGTTATTTGATGAAAATAAAAAAAATTACTATTCAAACTGATGCTTCTAGTAAGGGCATGGGTTGTGTTCTGTTACAAGACGGATATCCCGTATCATTTGCATCTCGATCTTTGAATCACGCAGAAGTCAAATACGCTCAAATTGAAAAAGAACTCCTCAGCATAACATTTGCTTGTGAAAAATTTAAATTTCTAATTTATGGCAGAGAGATAACTATACAGACTGACCATAAACCATTAATCCCGATATTTAATAAGAGTTTGGATAATGTTAGTGCTCGTTTACAACGAATGTTATTAAAGTTATTAAAATATAAGTTAAATGTTGAATATCTCCCCGGATCGAAAATGTACGTAGCTGATACTTTAAGTAGATCCTACATTAAGACAAATACACCAGTAGATGAAGAATTGGAGTATATGGTGCATTCACTTTCCTTAAATGTCCCTATGACTCCAGAAAAGAAAGTAACTTTTCAAAATGCTATTGATAAGGACATAATTCTGTCAAGAGTTAAACATTTTTGTTCTACAGGCTGGCCTAAGTCCAATAGAGCTCTAGATGGAGAATTAAAATATTATTTTGCTTTAAGGGATGATATATTTCTCTCAGATAATCTATTGTTTTATAATACTAAAATTATTGTACCTTCACAATTAAGAAAGGAAATGTTAAAATTAATTCATGAGGCCCACTTTGGAATACAAAAATCTAAATTACGCGCTAGACTAGTAATGTTTTGGCCAAAAATGTCAGCTGATATTGAAAATTTTATAAATGAATGTGAAATATGTCAAGTAAATAAACCAGCTAATAAAAGAGAGAATCTTATAACACACGAAATTCCAAATCGACCCTGGCAATACTTGTATTCTGATTTTTTTGAGTATAAAAATCAAAACTATTTATTAATCGTAGATTCTTATTCACATTGGATGGAAGTGGTTCCTACTTCTAGCAAAACGGCAGAAACTGTTGTTAAAGTTTGTAAAGAAATATTTTCAAAATTTGGTGTACCGGATAAATTCTTTGGAGATAACAATCCGTACAATAGCATATGTTTCCGGGATTTTGCGAGAAACTGGAACTTTGAAGTTGAATTTTCTAGTCCGCATCACCATCAATCAAATGGTTTAGCCGAAAAATACGTGGACATAGCAAAAAGAATGTTAAAGAAAATGAAAAATTATGATGATTTGCCTAACTTTTTATTAGAGTATAGAAATACCCCATTACCAAGCATAGGTTATTCTCCTTCTCAACTACTTTTAAATAAATTGGTAAAAACAAAAATTCCTACAGCTATAGAAAATTTAATGCCTAAAATTATAGAAAGCCCTACTGTTACAGATAAATTAAAGAGTAATTCTAAAAAACAAAAAAAACACTATGACAAATCAGCAAAAGATTTACCTCCTTTGAATATAAACGAAAATATTTTATTTCAAAAAAATAAAAGATGGGAAAAAGGTAAAGTGGTGGAAAAGTATAATGATCGTTCCTATATTGTTAAAGATTTAAATAATAATAAATTTAGGCGTAATCGGAAGCTAATTAACAAAACAAAAATAAGCTTCAATAAAAGTAATTTTTGCCCTAACTTGCATTATGTTTACGAAGACCTTCTGGTTAGTGAAACAGATATTAACGATGTTAACCCTGATAATGTTGTAGTGCCTGTTGAAACTATTATTAATCTTGATGATACTATAATAAATAGTGTAATTGATAATGATGTAAATCCTAATCGTAGTGACAATGATGTATCTATAGATAATGATATTATGAATGTAAATGATAATGACTTATTTATAAGAAATCAAAATAAACCTGTAAATACAAGAAGTATGAGAACTTCTCGGCCGCCTCAAACCTTAAGTGACTATGTCTTATATTAATGTATTAACTTAAAAAAAAAAAAAAAAGAAAAAGCCTGTTGTGTAAGGGTTTTTATTATTTAAGATTGGTAGCGATTGGTAGTTTTAGACTAGAATAGGAGTTTTGTCAACGAACGATATACAGAGATGATGGCTTCTAGTAGCGCCATACATATGTATAAGATTTAATATCTGTTACTGTAGCTTTGTTAATAAAGTGTTTTAAAATGAAAAGTGTGTTAACGTTTAATTAAAACGAACCCACATAAGAAACAACAAAACAGTGTTAAAATATAAGACTCCATATATCAATGAGAAATGTCTTTTAAAATGCATTTCAAATTATGAAGAATAAATTTGGATGCTTTTTTCATTAAACTGGGCACAACAAGGGCATCGATAGTAGCAATATCCATTATGAATATTATAAAAGGAAAAATTGCCAACAGAGGAATCTTCACATTAAAAAAATATCTCCTCACTTTCATTAACTTTGTATGGAATTAGATTGATAATGTGGATAATGATTTAAAATGATTATGTTGGCAATATTTTTAAGCATTAGATTAGCATATAATGAGACATTTTAATTAAAAGCACCTATTATCATAAGTATGTTTTATTTAAAATAAAGTCTACATATAAAAATAACTTTATACACATTCCTTCCTTTTTCTCTTTTAACAATTTCATTTTCATAGCATGATATTGAATTTCATTTTGTATGTTCATATCGCAGATCTTTTTCAACTGTAAATGTTTCCATTTCAATGTATTTAATTAAAAAGTTATAATCCGGATCTAAAAGAAGTCTGACAAATATGTTCTTATTTTTATTTGTACCAATTTGTTTTTTTAGGTTAGCTTTAACGGTGAGCTGTAACTTTAAACATACCCCTACACGCTACTAAAAATTTAGTTGGCTACTACGCTTAGTACGCTGTTAAATACGATTATGAATACGACTTTTTTTAGTAGCGTGTTTGTTGGATCTTAGTGGCCACTAACTTTCATTATGAATAGGGCAAGTGGTATGGTATGGTAATATCAGAAATAACTTTGATTTTTTTGTGACCTGTATTTTCCGTTTCATTTCCTTTCTCTTAACTTAATAGTATATCCTGAACATGATGGAATTGGTTCAGCTATAAAAAAATTTGTTACTTAAATGTTTATTGTTAATTGTATAAATCTAACATATTGTTTTTAAAGTGTACTCTGTCTGAAAACTCATTTGGCACAGCTAGTGGTAACAGACGCTTCCTTTCAATGTTTATTAGCATATATATCCGATACTTTGTATAAAATTCTAAGGGATCTCTGTCGATAAATCATATCTTCCACTTGCTTGCACCCATTTTTTACAACTACAATATGAATTAATATTATTATTATTGATAGGCGAAAAAATAGGAAGATTCTTTATAACTTGTTGTTTACTTACATACCATGATCTTTAGGAAATCTAAAGAAATGTAATTTTTCATCCTTAGATATACAAGAATAATTTTTACGGTCTTTATATGCACACATTTGTCCAATTTGTTTTGGTATCATACTCATAATTACGAAATACGACTAATTTAAATACAATAATAATTACAATAAACACACAGACTAAACAACCCAGACCGGCAACTACTTGAAAAAAAATATCCAAGATCTTCTATCCTTGTTACACATCAGTGAACTTGGTACGAAGATGGCGCTAGCAGCATTTTGGCGCGAAATTTGAAATGAGCTTGTTTTTAGAATACGCTTATTAAATACGTTATTTATGTAACAAAAACATACACAAAAGTTACTAAAACTATGGTAATAAATACTAGTTACAGTAACAATTATAGCCATAGTTTGAGCATCTTATGTGTAATTTTGTGGTGTTACATATTAAATATGTGATACGAAATATAAATATTAATCTTTTACTTACATGTATTATAACATTACTCTTACGGTGACCTATTAGACACAATAAACTACTACTCTATATAAGATTAAGAGAAATATAATAATCTAATAAGTGAAAACTGTCAAGGAAAACATAGGGATATAATAATAATAGTTTTTATTGATACATATACTTATACAATAAAACATAATAAAATTAAATTACATAACCAATAATGAGAAGACAATAATAATAATACAAATCTTGTGTAATATGACAAATAAAAACAAAACTAATATGTACCAAAAGGAACAAATTCAGCATAGTAATAATAATACTAATACATAAATCAAAAGGTATCAAACCTGCAAGGCAAAGAGCATGTCAAAAATGCGCTTCTTAAACAAAGGAAATGCCAATCTTATCTTAAACCTATGCTTTTTGTTAACTTCATCTTGTCCAAACCCGCACACTAAACACTTGGACACCATATTTGTATCAACATATAATTAATACGATGTACGACAAAGGATTGCAAAAATATGTCAAACGTGTCAAATTTGAAATGTAGTTTTGAATGACATATAAGCACAGCATAACAAACATTTCAATTGACGCTAGCGCCATCTCATCTCAAGTTCAGTGAATTTGACAGAGATGGTAGAGTATTCAAATTTACGTTTGTTAAACAAGGATGAGTACTCTGGATACAATCTAGGATTAAGTTGCCGGTCTGGATTGTTTAGTCTGTGATAAACAGAAACAGTATAAAGCAAATGGCGTCTGCTGACTAGGTTATGTCAATGTGTACATGTTTTGTTTATGTTCAGTCCCTTTAAATTGGAATGTTTTCTATCCTTCTCTACAAATGTAGTTCCTTTTTCGAGTGTCGCATCTTTAGTATTCTCTAATCTTTGGGTGGTAATAGATTTATCTTGTTTCGTAATAGATGGCTCAGCTATTTTCAAGACTCAGGCTACATTTCTAATCACTTCGCGTGTAAGCAGGTAATTGGGCAAGTGTGGTACGTGCTGACCTGACACACTGTGTCACACACCAATACCATTCATTTCTAATGGCAGCCCACGTCCACCTTAAGCGCATGCGCACTACAACAAGCAAAGAACAGCTGTTATTGTTTACATCATTTGTTGTTCCTTATTTTTCATAAATACGTACATACAATGGCAAGGGCAATAAAGGACGAGTTTTTGCTTCAATGCATCTCAAATTACCAACCGCTATATGATAAGACGTGTCCTGGGTACAAATCCGTACTACAAAAAGAAAACTGCTGGCAGTCAGTAGCTAAATCGCTGGATGTGGACGGTAAGAAAAGTATTTTCGTAAGCACAAAGTATAAACCAATGTTATAAATAATTTTAGTAACAATTGTGAAGTCGAGATTCAAAGCATTAAAAGAAAAATACCGTAGAGAGTTGGCGATTGAAGAAAAATTCCGTCGAAGTGGAGCTCCAGCAAATGCCAGACCAACATGGGGTTTGATGAGTTTCTTCAAATTCATGTACAAGCACGAAACTCCTAGAACCACATCAAGTAATTATAGTTTCTCTACCGAAGATGTATCATCACAAGAAATAATAACTGAAGACATAAGTGAACTTGATAATTCACTCGAACCTGTAGAACCTGAAGTAGTAAATGTGGAACATAATTACCATTTTACCTCATATAGTGAAGTAGTAGAATCCCCTGCTAGAAGCTCCCTTAGTTCAAGCCAGCTTCCGCATTCAGAAGAAAATGGTAGGCTAGGCAAAAAACGACGAAGTGAAAATGTCAATAATGTTGACTCCCTTTTAAAAGATGTGTCAACAGCAATAAATAATATAAGTTGCAGATCCAATGACAAATATGAACAGTTTGCTAAATACCTTGGCTGTGAATTGAAAGACATGGATAAAAAAGATGCCGATGAACTCATGGAAAATATTAATTTAGAGATTATTCATTTTAAGAAACGCTTGAGGAAGGAATAATGAATTTTGCAACTAGTGTACTGCCCTGCTAAAGCTAATGGGCGTATCTAACATTTTTCCGAAAATGGGGTTATGAGAGTTGTAGATAGAAAAACATGTATTGTACCTTATTCCTAAATTTAAAGGGCGTATCTTCATTCTTAGCGTTGTAAAATCGTTATAAAATATTGGGTATCTGAAGGATATTTCAGTTTTACAAAACCAAATGGTCGTAAATAACTTTTAGTAAGCTAAAAAGGCGTATGTGCAATATTTTAGCAGATAAGACCTTTTGCCGTAGTGTTTTTGCAATATTGTGTAGTTACCAATAAAATTCCACTGGCGCGGCGTAATTATTGGTGATTCTAACCTAAAATTTTCTAAACAATAAGCTTGTAGTGAGTGTTACATCTCGTGCTTTGTGATCAATAATAAATCAATAAGTAGGTAGGTATCTATCAAGTTTTTTCCATAATATTAGTAATGTAAAAAGGCATAACTTAAAACAATAAATACAAAACATGTTGAATAAACTTCCGATCACAATTTAGAATCATAATAATACCTAATAATAATATCATACTTTGAAGTCGTTTTTGTGTTTATGTTTTGAGAGAGGTGGTAGGGTGGTACCTATAAGTTAGAAAGTATAAAATTCAATTATGAAGTCAAACTTTGTTTTAATTTTAATTTAACTCAAACTTATTTAAAAACAATCATTTTATTTTTTGTTACAGTCTTCTTTGCGATCAAAATGAGTCAACAAAATTCCCGATCAAAGCTAATGCTATCTATGGCCTTAAATAAGCTTCAAGCAGAAAAAATATCATCATTGCGATCAGTTAGTGTACCAAGTTGTTCAAGAGAAAATAATGATGATCATAATGAAGATCCAGACTATCGCGTTTCTACAGATGAAGAGACTTCTGGTGAGTCAGAAGAAGAGTTATTGGTTAATGTAATGAACAATAACAGTGTGCTTGGAGAACAATTGGTTTCAACTGTGGAACCCAAGGAAGTCGTTGCATTCATATTAGACGAGTTATTAGACAATGTTATGAACAATTTTACTGCGCGTGGAAAAAAAAGAAAAAGAAAGAAGTACGACACATCAGTAATTGAAAGAACTAGACTAAAACATGAAAATGTACTAAATGAACATACTCTTAAGCCTCCATGTAATGCCACTTGCTCGAAAAAATGCATTAGTAAAATTCCCCCCGAAAGACGGCTAGCAATAAACCAACAATTTTGGAGAATGACAAGACAAGAACAAAAAACATATATGTTTATCAACTCCAAAAAAATACCTACAAAAAGACAGACTGTGGGTTGCAATTCACGCAGAAAATTTACTATAAAATATTTTGCTGCAGATCAGAATGGTTGTGATCAGGAAGTATGCAAGCCATTTTTTTTGACGACTTTGGGATACAACAGAAAAGGTGATAAACGTGTACGCACTGTAATGAAAAATACAAGTATTGAGTCTTTGCAAGCTACATCAGATCTTCGTGGTCACCATACTCCTTCTAATAAAATAGACAAAACCCTCATAACAAATCACATTAATTCTTTTCGGCCTTGCATATCACATTATCGAAGGGAACATGCCCCCAACCGGAAATATTTACCCACTGATCTTAATATACAATTAATGTACAACGATTTCAAAACCCAGAACAAAACTTTTAAATGTTCCTACGAATTGTACAGAAGAACGGTACAGGAAATGAACATATCCTTCGTCAAGCTGGGACATGAGGAATGCTTCATCTGCGAATCATATATTCTACATAAAAAAGACAGTACCCATGAAAATAATGTAGTTACACCCGAATGTCCAAACTGTGAAGAGTACCGCCTTCATAAAAAGAAAGCTGATGAAGCTCGTAAATTCTATGAACAGGATAAAAGTGATCCTGGTTGTGCAGCAATATATTCTGCTGATTTGCAAAAAGTATGTATAAAAAAGTGTCAAATACCTACTAAGACATTCTTACATTTTTTCATTTTAGGTAATTATGCTTCCCAGATACGAATCACTAAAAGAAGTAATCTTCACGGGAAGAATAATAGCCTTCAACGAATCATTTGTACCGGTCGGAACGAAACAGAAAAACAAAAAACCCATAGCAGTTATATGGCATGAAGGTGTGGCCGGGCGTTCAAAAACTGACATTATAAGCACCTTTTATTCATTTTTTTTACGACATAGAGACGATGAGCATATTGTTTTGTGGCTCGATAATTGTTCGTCGCAAAACAAAAATTGGTCGCTTCTGGCATTTTTTATTTATGTTGTAAATTCAGATGTATTCAATATTAAAAAACTTGAAATTAAGTTTTTTGAGCCCGGGCACACATTCATGTCCGCGGACTCGTTTCACCACCAGGTTGAGATGTCCCTGAAGAGAAAGCGCAAAGTTTTTGACTTTGCCGATTTTGAGGATTGTGTTCAGCAATCAAACAGTGGACGCGTTATTGTAGTCCCCATGCAATGTAATGACTTTTACGATTGGGGAGATTTCACGTCCCAGTATAAATTAAAAAGGATCAACCCTAGACCTTATCTCAACAAAATGGTACATCTGGAATTTATGAAAGGGGACTTTAACATGGTCTATAAGACAAGCTTCTCTGGTAATTCCATTCAATTAAACTTTCTTAATGCCAGAATTATAAAAAATGGTTTTCCTAATATTTCTCCAAGAAATGCAAATAGGGGCATATCGGCAGAAAGAAAAAATACAATTTTGACTAAACTGAGACCTATAATTCCCAAAAATAGAATTAAATTTTGGGAAGACTTGCCTGTATCAGCAGAACATGTGCCAGATAATGAAGAAGAGGAATCT
Organism: Amphimallon solstitiale; assembly: GCA_963170755.1. Taxonomy (NCBI): domain Eukaryota; kingdom Metazoa; phylum Arthropoda; class Insecta; order Coleoptera; family Scarabaeidae; genus Amphimallon; species Amphimallon solstitiale. The sequence goes on from OY720685.1 coordinate 46,023,698, forward strand.
TGTGAAAATTGAAAGTTATTTATTTCACCCAACCTCTCAATCATCATAGGTCCATAACCATGTCGATTATTTTTATTAATAAATTTATAATTATAATACTACTAATAAGTTTATTTTATGTTGAGAGTATACTTTTGTTTATACATTTTGTTAGAATGTTAAATAAATTGTCATTTTTGTATTTATTTCTGGTTAATTTTACCTAACAATTCTAAGTGATAAGGGCATAACTACCACATTTTCTAGTTGCGACATTGTACTTTTGAAAATCGGATAAAAATATTAAAGAAAAAGGGCGTATCTATCATAATTCAAAATCTAGACAAGAGTTGAGAATCTTAAACATTTCAATGGATTCCTGAAAGAAAGTTACTATATTTTAGCACATCAGAACATTCCAAAGCTCATTAAGAACATATGGAATTCAAAATAATGCAAATTGGCGATTATCTCAAAACTATGTTTTTGCAGATACGTCTATTAGCTTTAGCTGGGCAGTGTAATAGATCAAAGTTTTCCATATTTTATAGAAGATTTTATATTTAAATGTTTAGTAGTAGTATTGTTTTCTTTTTTAGTTCAAATAGTTGGATAAGACTTGTATTTCTTTTGTTTCAATTTTATAATATAAAAGTATAAACTCATACCAAAATTCTTTATTGTTTTAATATTTTTTATCAAAATACATCTGAAATTTCAATCATTAGTTTTATTGATTATCTCCCACTGCCATGGAGCAAGACAGGCCCCTGAACTACATACATATTCTTTCAGATAGTCTCTCATTAATAGAGCAGTGTGTGCGGCATTTCTTGCACCTAGTCTTAATTGTAAATTATTCAGAGCTGCTCCATCCTGTGGAATTTCATTTCTCCATGACCCTGGTATAAAAACACCATCAACTTCTCGATCAACATCTCCACTGCGAAAATACATTTCGTTGTTTTCCTTCCTGATATAATTGTGTAAACACACGGAAGCTTTTATTATATCATCACCTGTTGATGGAGAAGCATTAATAGTTCGATGGAATATTCGAAATCTTGCAACTAATATGCCAAAAACATTCTCAATTACCCTCCTTGCCCTAGACAGACGATAATTGAAAATTCGTTCACATTCAGGCATGATACCTGTCCTGCTTTTGCTGTATGGACGCATTAAATTGGTACGTAGCGGGAATGCTTCATCTCCCACAAAATAAAATGGGATTTCTACATTATCAGGAGCATATGGCATTGATCTTGCACTTGGCAAATTAAGCTCATCATTCAGAAGTTTTTGTCCAAAATGTGATTGATTTAAAACACCACTATCACTCTGGGAACCATAGGCTCCAATATCCACATAGTTGAAAAAATAATTTGCATCACACACGCCGAACAGTATTATGCTGTGATTTTTTTTATAATTGAAGTATGACGAGCCTGAATTCTTTGGTGCTTGAATATTGACATGCTTCCCATCAATTGCACCAACACAATTGGGAAGTGACCATTTTTTAGCAAAATTTTCTGCATTTTTCAACAGAATTTCCTCTGAAGGAACAGGCAGTACCACTGGAGCCAAAACATCCCACAATATCTTGCAAGATTCTCGCACAACGTTACAAACGGTGGTGATTCCAACTCGAAATGAATATGATAAACTTGGGTATGAATCTCCAGTTGCCAAAAATCTGAGAGTTATGGCTAATCTGCAAGTTGAAGATATCATATATTACTCTGTAAAGTAATCTGATGAAATAATTACCTGCACCCTGGTGAAATGGGTTCTCGTAAAGATTTTTTTTGAATATGTGGGCCCACCAAGGACAATAATTTGTCGAACGATGCTGGGGACATACGAGTAAAATTGTAAAACATGTAGGGATCATGTAAGCGCATTTCATCAATTAAATTCTTGTAAAACCCCTGACTTTTTCTTAGCTGAAAGATCGGGTGAATGCCGTATCTTTTCGGTTTTCTTTTTTTTATAATTGGCAAATATATTTTTTTTATTTGCAATAAACATGCTATACTTCCTAACAACACACAATTATCCTCGTTTTCTGACATTATTATTTAACGTAACAACTGTGTAGCAGAATCACCAGAATAAAACCGACAAATAAACAAAATTTCACAGCTGACAGACTGATCCAACAGCAACAACATGGAAAAGTAAAACTTTTGTTTAGTGACAGTGAGTAGTGACTTTAAAAAGGTTATGTTTAGGGAATGTAGACAAGCGTTAATACGCATGATCCACTAGCGGCACGCAACACGAAAGCTTGGACCTTGCAAGCTATCGTGCCGTGAGCAGCACGGGCGCGCTTGGACCAGAGAAATAGAGTAGGGGAGAACGCGCTTCGACGAGTGCGCATCCAGTTTTAAGCAAACGCTATTGTGGTCGCCATTTTGCAGGGTAATTGGCACTTGTGTTGTTGTAATTGTCAAGCTTGGAGGTTATTTTTAATTAATTGTATTAAAAAGGACTTGTGTGTGTTATTAACATGTCGTGCTCTGTGTTGGGCTGCAGTAACAGTCGAAGATTTAAGCCGGAAGGCATTTCTTTTCACACGTAAGTTTGTTTACATTTTTCTAAGTCAATGAACTTTACATGCGAATTGTTGAGCTAGGTATAAATATTACCGTAATAGAATGAAAGAATTGCATCTTTAAGAGCGCGATTAATTCTGCACTATTTGTAGATTTCCACGGGGTGATTCATTGAAAATGTGGTTAGATGTGCTAGGAAAAAATGTTGAAACGTGGACCTGGTCCAAAAATAAAGTTATTTGTTCCAAACATTTTTGTAAGGAAGATTATATTGTCAGCGCCGGTAAAAGAATCCTCAAACCTAATGCAGTTCCTAGCGTTGCCTCCGGCAGCCAAACCATCGCAAGTCAAGCGAAGTCTTCCAAAAGCAAAGATGTTTCATCATCATCTACCAGTTCTATTACGCATACTTCATTGGAAGGTGAAACTAGTGGAGTTGCCGTACGGCCATTGAAGAGAAAACTGAAGTACATACTATAATTAATTTCTGAAGAGAGTCTGTTCAAAATGTTTGTTTTTTAGGCAAAGTGGCCACGGGCAAACAAGTTCTACAAGTACTGATAGTAGTGGGAAAAGGCGGAAGATTGCATTTATAAAAACAATACACAATTATAGGTAAACTCCTACTCATACCTAAGATTCATTTGATAATATTTTAAATTTTAGTGTTTCTCCTCGAAAAATCAAAGGTCACAATGTAAAATTAAGAACAAGACAAAGGCAGTATCGTAGAAAATTGTATGCCGCAAAACAAAAAGTCGTCAAGTTACAGGAAGAAGTTACAAATTTGAAGGCAGTTGTAAATGACCTCAAACGAAATAATTTCTTATCTGATGATGCAGCTGATCATTTGGAGAAGACTTATGAATCAGTGCCACGAATGCTTATGAGCAGATGTTTAAAAAACATAAAGAATGATAGCGTCACTCATGAAACCTACCCCCCAGCATTGAGAGAATTTGCATCAGTGTTACAGTTTTACTCCCATAAAGCATATGAATATGTTCGACAGCAATTTGCCTTGGCACTACCAAATCAATCGACAATAAGAAAATGGTGCAGCAATGTTGATTGTTCACCAGGGTTTATAGAAGCAGCCTTTGATGCTTTAAAAACGAAAGTACAAGAAGCAGCAAAATTAAAAAGAAAGGTAATATGTTCCATGATGCTAGATGAGGTTGCTGTAAAAAAGCAAATTGAATTTGATGGGAAGCGAATGTGGGGCTACATTGACATTGGTATCCCATGTGAAAATGATGAAATTCAGCCAGCAACAGAAGCTCTTGTTGTGATGGTAGTAGCACATCAATCACATTGGAAGTTGCCAATCTCTTATTTTTTAATAAAAAGTTTGAATGCCAAGGAAAAAGCTAACATTATTAACGAATGTCTGGTACGTTTACATGAAGTTGGGGTAATAATTACCTCAGTAACCTGTGACGGACCGTCTGTGAATTTTAGTATGCTAAAAGAATTAGGATGCGATTTTGAAGATGTCCACAATTTAAAAACTTGGTTTTTACATCCTTCGGAAGGAAAAGAAATTTTCTGCATTTTAGATGCATGCCACATGCTCAAACTAATGAGAAACTTATTAGCAACTTTGAAACAAATAAGGGATCCTGAAGGCAACATTATTAATTGGCAGTTTATTAAATCTCTGCATGAATTACAAGACAAAGAAATGTTAAACATTGCTAATAGGCTAAGGAGGTCACATATAGAATGGTACAGACAAAAAATGAAGGTGATGTAAAATCTAATTTTTCTTTCAGTTCTTACTTGATATCATTTTATTTATTGTTGAAAATATTGAACCTTATAAATTCACAATTAGTCGTTAAGTGTATGCTTTGTATTTGCCACAGGTCAATTTAGCGGCACAAACTTTAAGTCAGAGCGTAGCTGACGCATTGGAATTTTTGGACAAAAAATTACATATACCTGAATTTCAAGGGAGTGAGGCTACTGTAACCTTCATTAGGAAAATTGATCAGCTTTTTGATGTTCTTAATTCAAGAAGTCCTCGAGCTAGGGGGTTGAAGGCACCTTTAAAAATGGATAATGAAGAAAATTGGCGCCCTTTTATTTTAGAGACTATTGAATATTTGTTATACTGTACAGATATAACAGGAATACCACTTTGGAAAACGCCCAGAAAAACACCCATATTAGGTTTTGTAATATCTGCATTGTCTGTCTGTGGAATATTCGATAATTTTGTAAAAAGTGGTGACCTTAGATATTTGTTGACATACAAATGCAGTCAGGACCACCTGGAAATATTTTTTTGTTCAGTTCGGTAAGTATTAAATTAATAATTTGCAAGGAATATCGTGATAATAATTATATTTCAGAAGCAGAAATGGATGGAACAATAACCCCACTCCTTTACAGTTCATGCGAACATTTAGGAAGCTGCTGTTATTTTCAAAGATAACAGGAAGGGGTGGCAACTGTAAGGTGTTGGATACCACTACAGTATTAACCATACCCAGTACTTCCACACAAAATAATCTTCAACATTTTGATGTACCAGCATTTCGCAGAAGTAATGAAGATCCATTTACAAATGTTTTACATGATCATGATTATGATGTCCTGCCACACTTTTTTGATGTCACTGATATATCCGCAAATGTTGTAACATACATTAGTGGTTTTGTAGTGAAAATACTACATAGAAGTATGAAATGCATCACTTGTTTGGAAGAATGTGGCATTACCTCTGAAACGGTGCTGGGAAATCCTATGCATTATGAATTAATATTTTTTAAAAACAGAGGTAAATATTTTTTTGTTCATGAAAAAATGTTAGATTCTTAATCATATGTTTAGGTGGGTTAACCGTTCCATCATCTGGAGTTGTGACAATCTGTATGAAAACAGAATGTGAACTTAAAAGACTAGTTTCGTTCACTGATTACCATTTACCACACGGAGCAGACTTGTTCAATTTTTTTTCCACAGCGGTTGCTCAACTATTGTATGGTAAAGCTGACAATCTGTTTCCAACTCTGGCTGATCATTTCTCAGAAACGCCAGTACTTGACAACCATGCGCATATTTTGGTAAAGACAATTGTTAGCATTTATTCTAGAATAAGATTTTTCAACCTTGGAAAACGATATACCTCAATTTTACAAGGGCCATTGATTCGACAAAAGTTGAATAAGTTGATATTGTTCAATCATCAATAAATATTTTGTACAAGTCCGTGTGATTTTTTGAAATTTACACTTCATTATGTATTCCCTTTCCTATTCGTAATTCCCGCTTGTGAGCAACCTTCAAAATGGCGGAATTCAATTTAACTTAGTTGGCGCATCTTTAAGCGCGTTCTCCCCTACTCTATTTCTCTGGCTTGGACACACTTTGGTAACGTGACATTATAAATGGTTGCATATTACTACTATGCTCCTAGCACGCGTGCTGACCTTCGTGTCACCGGGCGAAGTGATTAGAAATGAAGCTTCAAGGCGAACTGTATCGGATATTACTGCCCGATATAAGCATAGAATATAAGGCCGTCACATAACCCGATTTTTCTGGTTCTAATAACCTCAAAATATTGATCCTTATGTGGCGCCATCTTTCCAAAGCATAATAAACTGCTTGGTAACCCCTGAGCATTTTTAAAATCACGTGCTAAAATTATGCAATATGATTGGAATAGTAAAGCTTCATAATCTTCCAACACAGTTGAAAGCATTAATTACGTTAGTAACCCAAATTTTTTTAAAATCCAAAAATTCATATTCATGTACAAAATCCAAACAAACACTTTACAATGTAATTGAACCCTAATTATTGTTTTGTTTTGTATTTTTATAAAAACTTCGAAATGTAAGTAAAATTGTTATTTTTGACACTACCCAACAACTTCATTTTTCGCAACACTTTTTTAATTTTAATTTGTTATATTACTTTATTTTAAAGCTTATTTCCATAAAAATTCAGAAATTATTTATTTTGGTTACTACTAGATGGCGTCACATAAGGATCAATATTTTGAGGTTATTATAATCAAAATCAACAATGTAAATCGAAATTACGTGACGGCCTTATTTCGCGCAGCGATATCAGATACAGTTAGGGAATCCAAATCACGTGATCTAATATGGTGTCTGTGGGCAAACAATGAATGGACCTTAGTTTCAAGGTTCCTAAAGTATATATATATACTTTAGGAACCTTGCCTTAGTTTAGTATGCCATCATTAGTAGTTTTAATATGGTTTTACTTTTCGTGTGTGCTGAGTTTATAAACATGATAATGCAGAGTGATTACCTGAAGAAGTTCTTAACTGAAAATCCAGAAGTTGGAGTAACATTTTGTTGAAATCATCATAGAAAATAATTATTCGTGTGAGAATGTATTTTTTGGCAGCTATCAGATGAACATTAAATTACTTGATAATTTGGATCTATTCACTCTTGAAATTAGACACTTTAATAGATAGTATTCCACCTGTGCCAAGTACAAATATTATTTTATATTTGGTTCTATTACATATTTATTACAGTAAGGACCAAATGACAGTGTTCAAGAGCCTCACTGCTTACATTTATTAACAACTTATTTATTTTATGTGGAAATAAAGTACGTGTTTTTGATTAGGTGAAACATTTATAAGAAGTTAATTTAAAACCAATGGATGTGTAGTGCATTATTATGAAATGTGAATCAGTACTTTCGGCTCACTCTACATACATGGCTGGTAACAGCCGAACATTGTAGTTATGCTGGTGCATTATTATTTCTAGTATACGAAGAAAAACAAAGCCACTCATGTACTGATTAAGGATTAATTATTTAAATTTGTCTTTAAATTTTCAATACCTGACAAAATAATTAGAGGATTGTTTAATAAGATTTATTTATTAAAATAGTTTCACTTAATTATTATAGAAGCAATAGTTAATAAATAGTAATAAGAAAATGAGTTTAATCATATAGAAATATTATGTGTAAGATTATAAAAGTTTATTATAAATATTTAGCGTACAATATATAACAGTTTAGGACTTAAAAAAATGTAAATACATTTCAAATATATTAATAAATAAATTTAACTTATTATTAATGTTTTGTGTTTTGTCTGTAACGAAATGCCTATTTAAATTCTAAAATAATGGCCACGTTGTACAGAAATAAATTAAGATTATATAGTGCCATAAATAATTATAAATACAAAATCATTTATAACTTACATATGTTAATTAGAGGATTAAACACAATCACAATTTTATCTACACTGTTTAATTTTTGCATATTATTACACTTTTTTAAACACAGATACTGGAATGAGATTTTTTAAGGTGCTAACGGGTTCTTCCATTAGTAAAAGCTGGAATAACTAAAATTTTCTTGCAGAATTCCTAGTGCTCCCTTTATTAAAAATGATCTTTCTTCTAGAACATAGGGTAAATTGGAGTATACGGGTGCAACCGATTTTTGACAAAAAAACTAGTGCACCGTATAGAGGACCTCTAATTGAACAACTTTTTCTTATAAATTAATCCATGCAAACGTACAGGAGTGGAGATATTTAATAATTAAGGTGCTCACCGAGTGATTTTTCCATGTCACATTTTTAGTCGTATATGTTATACACACCGTTGAAATTATGAAAATTGTAATAAATGCTGTTTATTTCACTTTACCACACAACAATTACATTTGATTTTTATGTTTTTTAATAACTTTTCTCAACAAAAACATAAGAAGAAACCTAACCTCAAACCTCCTAGTGGAGAAAGCCCATTCCAACCTTCATGCGGATTCGGACCAAAGACTGTCATCCATAGAGTTATGTAGTATATAGATGGTCGAACAGACCACTTGTATTTTTCAATATTTATTTGAAAATTATATGCAAATCAGTAACAAAAGACGTTATAAAGTGTATATTATTTATAAATTTGTAGTTTATTTCATTGATTTTTTAACATGCCTTTTAAAATTATATAATATCCTGTAAATTAGTACGGAAGTTTTTTCTTTAATTTTATCAAACATTTATAATTCTCTTTTTGCACATTTACATGATTTATACTGCAATCATTGCAATGATTATTCCCTTAATTTAGTTTTTTTTTTCTTTCTTACCGTCTGCCTTCCCCCGATGCAAATTCTGTTCTGTTTTGCCGCCCCCTTCACTCGTATTTCGGTTGATTTATACCATTTTTTTGATGTTTTGCCGCCTCTTCCCCACCCCCGCGCTTTTGTACTTTTCGTGTTTGCCGCACCTTTCCCACCACCCACGATTCCAGTTCTCACCACCCCCACGGTTTTTTACTTTTTTACCATCTGCCTTCCCCCGGTGCAAAATCCGCTCTGTTGTTGCCGCCCCCTTCACATAAGGGGGCGGCAAGAATATTTGTTTTTGCTTTCTGTACCCCATTCCTTGTGCGCACTCGTATTTCGGTTTATTTATACCGATTTTTTGATGTTTTGCCGCCCCTTCCCCCACCCCCCCGCGCGCGCGCGGGGGTGGGGGAAGGGGCGGCAAAACATCAAAAAATCGGTATAAATAAACCGAAATACGAGTGCGCACAAGGAATGGGGTACAGAAATAGCTATTAATTATTACCGTAAACAAGTTCGTTATCACATGGAATTCATTTATTGTTGAATGTTTGCATTGCATTTTTCGTTAATTTCTATTTTTGCCACCCCCCTTTCCCCACCATCTCGCGGTGCGAAAACAAAATTCATATGAACAACATAATTGCAATGCAAACATTCAACAATACATTCTATATGAGAACGTACTATAGATTTGTAGTCGTAAAGTTTTTGCAACTGTGTAAAATGTAAACACAAATCTTCCGAAAATTTTAAATTTTTTTATTTCATACTGTTGCACTATTGGTACTACTAATTCACCTAAAAACTTGGTCAAGAAATTGATAAGTGTAATACAGCCTTTATGTCTGTATTTAATTCAACATAGACATGCAAAATGAGCTTTATGCTTCATTAAGTTCTTATAGAAGTCAAATAAAATTTGTTTTACTCTAATACACCCTAAAGTCTATATAATGTTAATTTAATTATGTATTTATTTTCTGGACTCATTTTAATATTACCGAAAGAACTTAAATTCTACGCAATATACCTCTGTATAAAATAATATAAATTTATTTGAATTTGAAGAACAAAACATACTTGATGTCATTATATAGTACATAGATGGTCTGTTCGACCATCTATGTACTATATAACTCTATGAATGCCAGTCGTTGGTCCGAATCCACATGAAAGTTGGGATGGGCTTTCTCTAATAGGTGGTTTGAGGTTAGATTTCTTGTTATGTTTTTGTTGAGAAAAGTTATTAAAAAACATAAAAATCAAATGAAAATATGTATTTGCTAATGTAGGACAAGTGTACATATAGTGATTTTGCTACTAATGATACTGTTCCAATAATATAGGCACAGCCGTAGTAGCAAAATCACTATATGCATACTTTCCTACATTACCAAATATATATTTTCATCCTTCTCTAAAATTGTGATTTTGCTGCTTGGGAAGATTTGAATTAAAGAAAAAAAATCGTTGAAAAATCCACAAAAACGTAATAGATTTATATGCTTTCGTAAGGACGTAATAAAACATAGTGAAACGTAACAGATCTGTTACAATTGTAACAGCAATCGCAACACTGTCACCTACAGTACTAAAATAACCCGCCAGGTGGCGTATCGCTTAGCAAGAATCATAGATAAAGGAATACTAAAGATGGGAAACACACTGTATATAAATTGAGTACTTACGGCACTGCCCTCTTGCGGGCTTAGTCACGTATTACTTTCATATACCTATCCATATTTTCAAACATGTAAATTATCGTTTTCAGATGCGAACAAATTAAATGTGTTCATTTTCACCTCGCTTTAATGCATATCTTAAAGTCGGATGAAAATTAACACATTCAATTTGTTTGCAAGACAAAAATACTCTCTTTTTAATTTATTATTTTTTTATATTTAACTTATTAATCAAACAGAAATTCAAATTCAAACATTATTTCGCATTATATTGTACAATTGTAGTGATAAATAGATCTAGAAAGACATAATAAAAAAGGAAATCTTATAGAAAAACAATTTCAAACATGATGAAGTTACTTTATTACAAATAAATGATAGATATACAAATACATACATGTGTATAACTAATAATAATATATAACAAATTATGTACATAATCAAGTATTCTTAATTTTTATGAAGAACTTCTTGTGTTTAATATATTGTTCTCGCACAAGTAATTTCAGTGAGTGTTGATTTCACAGTGAGTGTTTTTCCTTTCATTACTTTGTAATGTTTTTTGTGTAGGTAAATAAATGAAATTGAATAAGTAATTTTATAAAAGTCTTTCCGGTATCATGCATCACACATTTGAAATTACTTATAGAGGAGACAAGTTATATTCAATTGCACGTCATTGATGACATGTACATGTTGTCATAACTGTATTAGTGAAACTTAAAGTTATTTTGTTAAATTATATTTGAGAGCTTTTATTTCATTAGTTTAGATAGAAAATGTATACATTGATCGTAATATATGCATTCATGGCAAATAAACACATAATTTTCGTTTCAATATTAAATTTCTGCCTTACATATTTTTAATATACTAATAGTTCAATTTGGTGTTGGCAGATAAATCATATCTGTCAAAAAGGCATGTGTTGTGTATTTTTTGCCTTTGTGTATATTTTGCCTGTCAAATTTGCGTGTTTATTTTTGCTTTGATATGAATTGTATAAAAACAGTTCTTCTTAGAAGTACATTGTGTTTATTATCTATTTGCATCCTTTGAATATATGCCAAAATGTTTCTGTAAACAGTCGAAGCTTTTTACAAACTTTTCTATAATCATCTGATTAATGAGAATAGCATAAGTATTGGTTATTTTAAATTTTATTATGGATAAACATTTATGGTTTTTCAACAATCTAACTCTATATAATAAATTAGTTGAGAAAGACTGAAGTCTTAGAGCATTTCAATTACAAAATATATTATGTTATAGTTATTGTATTGTTAATACATATTTTCTTTGGTTATATCAAATATCACTGACAGAAATAAAAATAAATCCAGCAACATAAACAAGACGTCATGGATCTAGTATGATGTACAATTGAATGTAACATGTTTCCTCTATACCTATATCAACATTTGATTTTATTTCATACAGCAACACAATAGAATAAAATCATACCTTCAATGGTATATGGCAAATATTGAGATGGAACACTATGTTTCTTCAAATTTGCACTATTGTGTCTATCTTGCTCAGCAAAATGTATATCACATACTCGTATATCACAAACACTATAGTTCTTTCGGACTTCAGTAGGTGCTTGCAATTCTAGTTTCGGATTTTTTTATAGCTTGCTGCATCTATAAATTGAATAACTAAAATATATTATACCATTTTAAATAAAAAAGTTATTTTACAATTCTATTAATTTAATAACTTGCATTTGCATCCTTTGGAAACATACGCATTTTCATGCTTTTATTGTTGTTGACATGACGTAAATAATAAAAAAAACATTATTACTTAGGTACCTTATAAGCTGCCAAACAGTGAAATATAACTTTATGATAAAAGCAATGAAAAACAGCATACAACAAGTATTGATTAAAGTAAAACAATGAACGATGAACACAAACATATAACCTGCACAAGCTATAGTAGGCTGGCAAATGCAAATATGCAAATGGCGAAAAAGTCAAAGCAAAACAACTTGGTAAGTATATACGCGAATTATTTTACCGATCGACCGTATATGTCCAACGAAGAGACATCTCGCGGGCTTAGTTAAGAATTAATAAACTGTCTGAACCCGGCCGTAAGCGATAACAACCCGTGGCAAGAATTCCCTATAGTTACTGCCAGGTCTACCAATTTTTTGGTAGATCTGCGTGTGGATCTACCAATTAATACTTTGATTTACCGGTCTACCGATTTCTTCTTAATCTACCGAGGAGTCGTGCAGAACTGAAATAATGTAAAAATGGGTAGATCTCCCGAAAAAATCGGTAGACCTGGCACCACTGCATGAGAGTTATCCTTGGTTTTCTATGACTATATTTGATTTAATAGTTGGCTATTCATGCTAGCTCCTCATTAGGTTTGTTCGGGTTTAATTTTGAACGGTTCCAGAACAGTTCCCGTCAGGCGCGTTTGCAAAATCGTTTTAGATTTCGTAAATGCGCATGACGGGAACATAAACGCGCATGACTAGAACCGTTCTAGAACCGTTCAAAATTAAACCCGAAAAAGCCTATTGTGAGTTGGGTCCCGGAACAGGCTCATTTGAACCGTGTGGATCCGTAATAGCATACCGTATGTAATACTCGGCGCCGTCGTTGGCGCAAACGAACCGGGATGATAATTTAGGCTGCGCGCACACCAATTATACAAAATGTTTGACAAACAATTTATTTGAAGCTATAATGCACACAAATTTGACAAATTATCAGATTGTTGTACACAAATAGGCAAAATATATGTAAAACTAAATTATACATTCATTTGGTGTTTATAATTATTGAAGAGAATGCCATTCGAACAAAAAAGTAATTAGAACGAGAGCACTAGCTAATACGGCAGGCCTTGAAGGCCCGCTATCGCCTCTTATTCCGCTTACAGTTGAGGTACCGCTCCCCCTTATTCCTCTAAATTTATTGCGGATTTTGTCTTTATTGCGTTTCAGTTTTTGAAACACCATATAATTCCGATATATAGCGAATAACTAAATATAATTGTGTTTTAGATGTTCAATATTGCTTAGTTGTTTTTATACACCCCTGTATATAGTTTACAACTATGCAATATTTTATTCAGAATGCTTATCGGATGAAATGATTAATAATAGATTTAGTGATAATAGCAGTTTTTAAATTGAAAATGTTTAACGGCTGTCCATGAAATAAGATGTATTTTATCGTTTAAAGTTATATTGACATTTTTCACATACTTTTCCTGTGCCTCACAGACGGTAGTTTTCACTCTATTTATAATTTTTCTACTATTATTGGTTTTGTGCCTTGACTTGCCGATGATTTATTTCACGTTTGCCTAATTTATCTGTAGTTTGAATTTTGTTTGTGGGTATAAAATTAGAATAATCTCGAAATCTGTTTTTTTGCATCAGTTGGAAAATGTGGTTTGATAGTTTTTGTTAATAGTGTTTCAGTCTATATACATATGTCGATTCCATTGGTCTTTTTGGTTTAAATGAAAATTCATTAGAATTTTAAAAAAACATTTTATTTTATACAAACTTGTAGATAGCTTTATTAGAATTATGTTTTGTTGACGCGAATGTATACTTTTAAATAATTCATTTAATCATTGTTCTATAACAAATAATATTTACTTCATTGGCATTTTTTATACTGATTTCCATTCCTATACTCTTATAATTTGCAGTGTTTCTTTGTATTACAACTGTCAGTTATGTATGATGCTTAATAATGTTGGTAAAGCCTTGTTCACACTGTACATAATTATTTTCTTTTGCATTGTACACCTACAATTTAAGGAATATATAGATATAATATATGTATGTATTATGGTAATATTGATTACTTATTGTTATATTCGAAAATACTGTAAAACATCCTTTTAGAATTGCTATTTTGAATTATTCTAATTGACGATGTCGCGGGAAGTTCATTTTCATCAATGATAATTAAGCAATCTTTTTTGAATACGTATGATATTACTTCTCAATTTGCCTGGCACAGTAACAACATGATTAAGTGCTTGTTTAATCTGGTAGGAATATATTTTAGTTTCTTTTTTCTATTTACAATATCTTATAATATTTTGAAGTATTTTTACAACTGAATTCATGGACGAAATGACTCCAGTCATGTAACGATAATTGCTAAAAATAAGTAGAAAGTATTTATAAACAAATAAGGAATCGAATTTATAAATTTCTTACCTATACACTATTATCATAGGGCCTATTATTATATATTGCAATATTTATTGTGTTGAATGTTTGTGAGCTATGGCTTCAATCTTTTCGAGCTTGAATTCGCCTTTTGCGCGTCCGCTTACAGCTTTTTACAGTTTCCTGTAAAACGCGATCACTCTCGTGGTGGTTTTTAGCATATAGGATTTTATAGACTTGTGGCACACTCTGTATATACATATATTTTGTAAAGCCAATTGTATATTTCATTTAGAATTCCCCTAGAATTTTTTTTTACACAAACTGTTACACAATGAAGAGCGAGAAAGATAATTTAATGTTAAACATAAGAATGATGTTAAAGTATCCGAAGAACCAATATGCTCAATAAGTGCATCATTTTCATTGAGACAATCGGGATAATACGCTATTGAAATAACAGTGGAAAAATTTAGTATATTAACAAAAAGTATGTCAAATGCTCAGAAACAATTTAAGATAGGCATGCACAATATTAATAAAAAAGAACGTAATAAGCAGTCTGACACTGAGATATTTTCACTCAAATTATTTGAAGTGGAACAGCGCTTTCATTATGAAATTTTGGTCAGCATAATTGAAATATCCGTCTGTCACATACTCAAAATTAGTTCGCACGTCATTTAAAAATGAAGGACTTGTATTGAAGAACATTTTAAAATTTCAATGAATTACATATATACTACTCGCCCGCTATCGCGGGCTCGTCATTTTAATTGACATGCTCAAATATACGTAGTATCTCCATAGTGTTTAACATGTTTACAACAAATTTTGTTTGGTAAATGGGCGTCGCTTTCAAACATTCTTATAGAATGCTAATGAATGCTGATGAACTTCAAATATATAGTTCGCAAACATATGTATGTGAATGGGTAAAGTAAATTTAATTTATAAAGTATATTACTTTCTTACTACCTTTTCGAAGTCCACTATCGTTATTAAAAGAGCAGAGTATATTTTATTTAAAATTATTCTCGATCTGTTTTTGACACAAATCGGTACACACTCAAGAGCGAGAAAGGTAATTTAAAGTTAATCATAAGCAATGTTAAAGTATCCAAAGACAGAATGAGCTCAAAAAGCGCAACATTTTTATTAAAACAGTTTACAATACTACTTTGATGTAAAGTGAGACCCCTTTGAAATCCACTATCATTAATAAAGGAGCACAAAATAATAATAAAAGTAAAAAACCCAAGTTTTAAATTTAAGCCCTTTTCAAGCGCCTTTCCTGTAAACAGCGCTTTCTAGAATGTCCATTTTTATAAATATTTGAAGCACCCCTGTATATACATTTATTATGTTAAGCCAATAGGATATCTTATTTAAAATTCTTCTCGAACTGTTTTTAACACAAACCGGTACACACTCAAGAGCGAGAAAGGTAATTTAATGTTAAACATAAGTCGTGTTAAAGTATCCAAAGACACATTGAGATCAAAAAGCGCAACATTTTTATTAAGACAGTGTACAATACTATTTTGATGTAAAGTGTGACCTTTTTGAAATCCACTATCGTTAATAAAGGAGCACAAAATAAAAGTAAAAGTAAAAAGCGCAAGTTTTAAATTGAAGTGCCTTTTATTTTATTTAAATTTTTTCTCGAATTGTTTCTTACACAAACCGGTACACACTCAAGAGCGAGAAAGGTAATTTAATGTTAAACATAAGTCATGTTAAAATATCCAAAGGAACAATGAGCTCTCAAAAAGCGTAACATTTTCATTAAGACAGTTTACAATACTATTTTGATGTGAATGTATAAGAGCCTGTCAATCTTTTCGAAGTCTACTCTCGTTAAGAAAAAAGCACAAAATAATAATAAAAGTAAAAAGCCCAAGTTTTAAATTTAAGCCCTATTAAAGCGCTTTTCCTGTAAAAAAACGCTTTTTAGAATGTCCAGTTTTATAAACTTTTAAAGCATCCCGGTATATACATATATTTTGTGAAGCCAATAGTTTATTGTATTTAAAATGTTTCTCGAATTGTTTTTTACACAAACCGGTACACACTCAAGAGCGAGAAAGGTAATTTAATGTTAAACATAAGTCGTGTTAAAGTATGTAAAGGCACAATGAGATCAAGAAGCGCAACATTTTTATTAAGACAGTGTACAATACTATTTTGATGCGAAAGTGTGAAAGCCTGTCAACCCTTTCAAAATCTACTATCGTTAATAAAGGAGCACGAAATAATAATAAAAGTAAAAAGCCCAAGTTTTAAATTGAAGCCCCATTGAAGCGCCTTTCCTGTAAAAAGCGTTCACTGGCATGACGTTTTTAGAATGTCCACTTTTATAAACTTTTAAAGCACCCCTACATACATTTTGTTAAGCCGATAGTATATTTTATTTGAAATTCTACTCGAACTGTTTTTTTACACAAACCGGTTCACACTCAAGAGCGAGAAACGTAATTTAATGTTAAACAAAAGTCATGTTAAAGTATCGAAAGAAACAATGAGCTCAGTGAGCGCAACATTTTCATTGGGACAGTGTACAATACGATTCTGATGTTTTCGAATCTACTATTGATAAGAAAAAATTAAGTATTAAATTTAAACCCTGTTCAATCACGTTTCGAAGAATCACCGAATTGAAAGTGTAATAAGCCGTATCTAAAATTTCACATTCATACGTCAATTTTCAAAGAACTCTTCCGCCATTTTGTTTTTTTTGACATTTTGGCTTTGGAATCGTGATCGGCGACCTAAGACACCCCCGTATCTAAAATTTCGCATTCATACGTCAATTTTCAAAAACATCTTTCGCCATTTTGTTTTTTTTTTGACATTTTGACTTTGGAATCGTGATCGGCGACCCTCAAAACCCCCGTATCTAAAATTTCACACTCATACGTCAATTTTCAAAAACATCTTCCGCCATTTTTTTTTGACATTTTGACTTTGGAATCGTGATCGGCGACCCCCAAAACCCCCGTATTTAAAATTTCATATTCATACGTCAACTTTCAAGAAAATCTCCCGCCATTTTGTTTTTTTTTGACATTTTGACTTTGGAATCGTGATCGGCGACCCCCAAAACCCCCGTATCTAAAATTTCACATTCATACGTCAACTTTCAAAAAATCTTCCGCCGTTTTGTTTTTTTTGACATTTTGACTTTGGAATCGTGATCGGCGACCCCCAAAACCCCCGTATCTAAAATTTTACATTCATAACTCAATTTTCAAAAAATCTTCCGCCATTTTTTTTTTTGACATTTTGAGTTTGGAATCGTGATCGGCGACCCCCAAAACCCCCCGTATCTAAAATTTCACACTCATACGTCAATTTTCAAAAAAATCTTTCGCCATTTTGCTTTTTTTGACATTTTGACTTTGGGATTGTGATCGGCGACCCACAAAACCCCCGTATCTGAAATTTCACATTCATACGTCAATTTTCAAAAAAATCTTCCGTCATTTTGTTTTTTTTGACATTTCGACTTTGGAATCGTGATCGGCGACCCGCAAAACCACCTTAACTAAAATTTTACATTCATATGTCAATTTTCAAAAAATTCTTCCACGATTTTGTTTTTTTATGACATTTTGATTTTGGATTTGTGATCGGCGACCTAACACACCCCTGTATCTAAAATTTCACTCATACGTCAATTTCCAAAAAAATCTTTCGCCATTTTGTTTTTTTTTTGACATTTTGACTTTGGAATCGTGATCGGCGACCCTCAAAACCCCCGTATCTAAAATTTCACACTCATACGTAAATTTTCAAAAACATCTTCCGCCATTTTGTTTTTTTTTGACATTTTGACTTTGGAATCGTGATCGGCGACCCCCAAAACCGCCGTGTCTAAAATTTCACTTTCATACGTCAACTTTCAAAAAAATCTTCCGCCGTTTTTTTTTTTTGACATTTTGACTTTGGGATTGTGATCGGCGACCCCCAAAAAAAATGAAATGAAATTTCACATTCATACGTCAATTTTCAAAAAAATCTTCCGTCATTTTGTTTTTTTTTGACATTTTGACTTTGGAATCGTGATCGGCGACCCCCAAAACCCCCGTACTTAAAATTTTACATTCATGACTCAATTTTCAAAAAATCTTACGCCATTTTGTTTTTTTTTGACATTTTGGCTTTGGAATCGTGATCGGCGACCCCCAAAACCCCCGTATCTGAAATTTCACATTCATACGTCAATTTTCAAAAAAATCTTCCGTCATTTTGTTTTTTTTGACATTTTGACTTTGGAATCGTGATCGGCGACCCCCCAAAACATCGTATCTAAAATTTTACATTCATATGTCAATTTTCAAAAAATTCTTCCACGATTTTGTTTTTTTATGACATTTTGATTTTGGATTTGTGATCGGCGACCTAACACACCCCCGTATCTAAAATTTCACACTCATACGTCAATTTTCAAAAAAATCTTTCGCCGTTTTGCTATTTTTTGACATTTTGACTTTGGAATCGTGATCGACGACCCCCAAAACCCCCGTATCTAAAATTTTACGTCAATTTTCAAAAAATCTTTCGCCATTTTGTTTTTTTTGACATTTTGCTTTGAAATCGTGATCGGCGACCCCCAAAACCCCCGTATCTAAAATTTTATATTCATACATCAATTTTCAAAAAAATCTTTCGCCGTTTTGCTTTTTCTGACATTTTGACTTTGGAATCGTGATCGGCGACCCCCAAAACCCCCGTATCTAAAATTTTACATTAATACGTCAATTTTCTAAAGAAATCTTTCGCCATTTTGTTTTTTTTGACATGCTGACTTTGGAATCGTGATCGGCGACCCCCAAAACCCCCGTACCTAAAATTTTACATTCATACGTCAATTTTCAAAAAATCTTCCGCCATTTTGCTTTTTTTGACATTTTGACTTTGGAATCGTGATCGGCGACCCCCAAAACCCCCGTATCTGAAATTTCACATTCATACGTCAATTTTCCAAAAAAATCTTCCGTCATTTTGTTTTTTTTGACATTTTGACTTTGGAATCGTGATCGGCGACCCCCAGAAGCCCCGTATCTAAAATTTTACATTCATATGTCAATTTTCAAAAAATTCTTCCACGATTTTGTTTTTTTATGACACTTTGATTTTGGATTTGTGATCGGTGACCTAACACCCCTGTATCTAAAATTTCACACTCACGTCAATTTTCAAAAAAATCTTTCGCCATTTTGTTTTTTTTGACATTTTGACTTTGGAATCGTGATCGGCGACCCCCAAAACCCCCGTATTTGAAATTTCACATTCATGACTCAATTTTCAAAAAAATCTTCCGCCCTTTTCTTGTTTTTTTTCAGTTTGGCTTTGGAATCGTGATCGGCGACCCCCAAAACCCCCATATTTGAAATTTCACATTCATTCGTCAATTTTCAAAAAAATCTTCCGCCCATTTGTTTTTTTTTTCAGTTTGACTTTGGAATCGTGATCGGCGACCCCCAAAACCCTCGTATCTAAAATTTCACATTCATACGTCAATTTTCAAAAAACTCTTTCGCCGTTTTGCTTTTTTTGACATTTTGACTTTGGAATCGTGATCGGCGACCCCCAAAACCCCCGTATCTAAAATTTTACATTAATACGTCAATTTTCTAAAAAATCTTTCGCCATTTTGTTTTGTTTTGACATTTTGACTTTGGAATCGTGATCGGCGACCCCCAAACCCCCGTATCTAAAATTTTACATTCATATGTCAATTTTCAAAAAAATCTTCCACCATTTTGCTTTTTTTGACATTTTGACTTTGGAATCGTGATCGGCGACCCCCGAAACCCCCGTATCTAAAATTTTACATTAATACGTCAATTTTCTAAAAAATCTTTCGCCATTTTGTTTTTTTTTGACAGTTTGGCTTTGGAATCGTGATCGGCGACCCCCAAAACCCCCGTATCTAAAATTTCACATTCATACGTGAATTTTCAAAAAAATCTTTCGCCATTTTGTTTTTTTTTGACAGTTTGACTTTGGAATCGTGATCGGCGACCCCCAAAACTCGCGTATCTAAAATTTCACATTCATACGTCAATTTTCAAAAAAATCTTTCGCCATTTTGTTTTTTTTTGACAGTTTGACTTTGGAATCGTGATCGGCGACCCCCAAAACTCGCGTATCTAAAATTTCACATTCATACGTCAATTTTCAAAAAAATTCCGCCCTTTTGTTTTTTTTTGACATTTTGACTTTGAAATCGTGATCGGCGACCCCCAAAACCCCCTTATCTAAAATTTTACATTCATATCTCAATTTTCAAAAAATTCTTCCACGATTTTGTTTTTTTATGACATTTTGATTTTGGATTTGTGATCGGCGACCTAACACCCCTGTATCTAAAATTTCACACTCACGTCAATTTTCAAAAAAATCTTTCGCCATTTTGCTTATTTTGACATTTTGACTTTGGAATCGTGATCGGCGACCCCCAAAACCCCCGTATCTAAAATTTTACATTCATACGTCAATTTTCAAAAAATCTTCCGTCATTTTGTTTTTTTGACATTTTTACTTTGGAATCGTGATCGGCGACCTCCAAAACCCCCGTATCTAAAATTTTACATTCATGACTCAATTTTCAAAAAATCTTCCGCCATTTTGTTTTTTTTTGACATTTTGGCTTTGGAATCGTGATCGGCGACCCCCAAAACCCCCGTATTTGAAATTTCACATTCATACGTCAATTTTCAAAAAAATCTTCCGCCATTTTGCTTTTTTTGACATTTTGACTTTGGAATCGTGATCGGCGACCCCCAAAACCCCCGTATCTAAAATTTTACATTCATATGTCAATTTTCAAAAAATTCTTCCACGATTTTGTTTTTTTATGACATTTTGATTTTGGATTTGTGATCGGCGACCTAACACACCCCCGTATCTAAAATTTCACACTCATACGTCAATTTTCAAAAAAATCTTTCGCCATTTTGCTTTTTTTGACATTTTGACTTTGGAATCGTGATCGGCGACCCCCAAAACCCCCGTATCTAAAATTTTACATTAATACGTCAATTTTCTAAAAAATCTTTCGCCATTTTGTTTTTTTTGACATTTTGACTTTGGAATCGTGATCGGCGACCCCCAAAACCCCCGTATCTAAAATTTTACATTAATAAGTCAATTTTCAAAAAAATCTTCCGCCATTTTTTTTTTTGACATTTTGACTTTGGAATCGTGATCGGCGACCCCCAAAACCCCCGTACTAAAATTTTACATTCATACGTCAATTTTCAAAAAATCTTCCGTCATTTTGTTTTTTTGACATCTTGACTTTGGAATCGTAATCGGCGACCCCCAAAACCCCCGTATCTAAAAATTTACATTCATGACTCAATTTTCAAAGAATAATCCGCCATTTTGTTTTTTTTTGACATTTTGGCTTTGGAATCGTGATCGGCGACCCCCAAAACCCCCGTATCTAAAATTTCACATTCATACGTGAATTTTCAAAAAAATCTTTCGCCATTTTGTTTTTTTTTGACAGCTTGACTTTGGAATCGTGATCGGCGACCCCCAAAACTCGCGTATCTAAAATTTCACATTCATACGTCAATTTTCAAAAAAATCTTCCGCCCTTTTGTTTTTTTTTGACATTTTGAATTTGGAATCGTGATCGGCGACCCCCAAAACCCCCTTATCTAAAATTTTACATTCATATCTCAATTTTCAAAAAATTCTTCCACGATTTTGTTTTTTTATGACATTTTGATTTTGGATTTGTGATCGGCGACCCCTAAAACCCCCGTATCTAAAATTTTACATTCATACGTCAATTTTCAAAAAATTCTTCCGCCATTTTGTTTTTTTATGACATTTTGACTTTGGAATCGTGATCGGCGACCCCCAAAACCCCCGTATCTAAAATTTCACATTGACACGTTAATTTTCAAAAAATCTTCCGCCGTTTTGTTTTTTTTTGACATTTTGACTTTGGAATCGTGATCGGCGCCCCCAAAACCCCCATATCTAAAATTTTACATTCATACGTCAATTTTAAAAAAATATTCCGACATTTTTTTTTTTTTTTGACATTTTCACTTTGGAATCGTGATCGGCGACCCCCAAAACCCCCGTATCTAAAATTTTATATTCATACGTCAATTTTCAAAAAAATCATCCGCCATTTTGTTTTTTTATGACATTCTGATTTTGGATTTGTGATCGGCGACTTAAGACACCCTCGTATCTAAAATTTCACATTTATACGTCAATTTTCAAAAAATCCTTCGGCCATTTTTTTTTTTTTGACATTTCGACTTTGGATACGTGATCAATGATACCACAAAGACTCCCAAGTGCCGAATTTTACTTTAATCAGAAGAGAGAAATTAATTTCAGATAGCTCCGCCCACTCTGCATGTATGCGTAATCGTTGTCATAAGGGCACATAAATGTTAAAAGCTATCTTTTTCCCCATTAAGGCGTACGCGTTCTGGAATTAAAGTATTTTAATAATGCAAATATATAATCATTAAAAGAACAATAATCAACCTGTATATCTATAAAAATGTTAAGTCAAGCGGATGTATTATGTCGAGATTGAGATGCCGATAATTGATAATTTAGTTTTACATATATTTTGTTTAATTTGTGTACAACAACCTAATAATTTGTCAAATTTGTGTGCATTTTGGCTTCAAATAAATTGTTTGTCAAACATTTTGTACAATTGGTGTGCGCGCAGCCGAAATTATCATCCCGGTTCGTTTGAGTCGACGACGGCGCGCGGCGCCGAGTATTATATGTGTACTACACGTTCATGAACGGTAAGCTATTACGGATCCACACGGTTCAAATGAGCCGGTTCCGTGACCCGGCTCACAATGAGGAGCTGAACCGAGTCAAAGAAATGAGCCGTTTTGCCCACCTCTATGTCAGTTATCTTCATAACCTATAAAATAATTATATTTTGACGTTTGTTATAATTATCATCAATTTTATTCAATTAAAAAATTGTCAAAATTTAATAACATAACTCTAACGTACCGGAAATTACACTTTTTTAAAGCATTTATATAATAGAAAAATTTAGTACAATATTTAAAAATTGTGACTTTCGATGTCAGTTTGTATGTTGATAATTTTTTTCAAAATTCAAATTCTGTTATGATTTCTCGTCGCAAAGGAAGCAATTATAGAAAGGAATCATTATATTGAATTAAGTATGGGCAAGTATAGGTACGATGTATTTATACTACTCATTATTATTTTTGATGATGTTTTTATAGTCATTACGTTGAATATAGTTTGTAAATTTATGAATGTTTTTGTGTTAATTTTTATGATAAAGAACGTTTAAATTTCAATAAAGAGAAGTTAGAATTATGTGAACAATTTCGCAACTCTCGTGTTTGCAGAAAGCAACCATTGTTAGATATTGATATTAGATATCGAGGTTGATTCGCCTCTTCGCTTGTACTTATATCTTTTTAATATTATATCTAAGGCTGTAAGGGCATCTCATTGGTAATGCGATTAATGCTGGTCGCATGCTGTTTTAATGAATGTTAAATGTTAATAATCCTTTCCCCTATAAAAATGTTAGTTAAACTTCATAAGGCAGATTTCACTAAAAAAACAACTAA
The DNA here is from genome assembly GCA_963170755.1 of Amphimallon solstitiale. Classification (NCBI taxonomy): domain Eukaryota; kingdom Metazoa; phylum Arthropoda; class Insecta; order Coleoptera; family Scarabaeidae; genus Amphimallon; species Amphimallon solstitiale. Next base: position 46,047,795 of record OY720685.1, read on the forward strand.
ATACGGTATAACTATTTTCGGTACGCTATTTCTGAAAATAAGGGAGCTAATTAGAATTTAGATCCGTATAATATTTGTCCCTGTGAACAGTTGATTTCACTGCTACAGCTCACTGGTTTGACGTAATATCAGATTATGTGTATGTGTTAAAAAATCGTATGGCATATCGGCAACAACTCTAACCATAATACATAAAATTGTCGGAGTACCTATGTCATTCATAATGTTAATTTAATTTTTATGATACCGCATACGCTTCTTCTTTTTAGTTGGTTAGGTTGTACCTATTCACTATTACCTATACTATTTACGGTATTTTAATTTCTATATGAATGAATGACAGTGGAGGATAATTATGTAGTTAACTTTGCTATTGTAATGAATGAAGATTAAATTTAAAGAAATATCTCTAGAAATGGATTATACATTATGGTGGCAAATGAATTTATTTATTAAGTCTTTGCCCACAAAGCGAACAATATTCCTATATAATTTAATGAACGCTGATATTTAAAATTTTTTTATTGACATTCAGGTTTTGTATCAGTTGTGTACATCTAGTCCATGGTGAACGTCGACAGATCAAAAAAAAAAATTAATTGAATGTTGTTTCACGTTATTAGTTCTATAAAATTGGTACTACGCTTTGTGTCAAGTTTACGATTGAAATAGTGTATAATTCAAATTTTCTGACAGACTGTCATCGTAACGATATTTCGATGACACATACCTATGACAATGAAAAGTCAGACAGCTGACATGAAGATGTTTAACCAAAATTGTCGTTCCACCTGTCATCGTGACAATAGTTCGTTGAACTGTATTTGTTCACACATAAACTTGTGAGAACGAAATGTCAGGCTAACTTAATAAAACATGTTTTAAACTTACAGGTCATTGAGAGAATTAATTAATTTTCATATTACGCTTTAATAATATACTTTCTAAAACGCAATCGAAAATCTTGCTAGCTCCTATACGGTTGATGCTAGACACTGTCGTACCATTTAACCAAAAATGTACTTCTGATTAGTTGGTGCCAACCAGCAGTCGCACACTTTAAATACTTGCTTTTATAACTGAATTGGTAAACGAAATGACATACATGCTTATGGGAATCTTATTTGATGTATTTATTTTATTTCGAAGTGCTTCGGACACATCTGCCAAATAAAGAAAAGTCGCCCTATTATTTGTACGTAGAGAGATCGATGAGAAATGTTATTAAATGATCCCATTCGTAAAATGGCTTAAATTTATATAATTATAACTTGAACACTGATACATTTCCAACATTCTGTTGACATTTAGGTTTTGTATAATTCGTGTGCATCTAACGTAATTTGACAGGCCCAAATGGCAAAACTCAGACGGTTCTTCTTTATTTAAGCTTGCTTCAAGTTCTTCGATGTATGAAATTTACATTTTGATGACATATACATATAATGAATAGAGTGTCATTGTATTTATTAATATATCTTCATAAAATATAGCAAAATCGTTATATTTATTACTGTACTTACGTGCGACAATACACTTTAAGTTTATTTTATCATATCCGTCGGCATTTTGTTCGTATATTCATATAGAAAGGAAATAGTAACGATTGATAATAATAACACTAATACGTATCTGAAAGGTACCACGTTTCAATTAAAAATACACTTCTTCGTAATATCTTTATTTGTCGGCCTTCTGACATTTAAACTTGACAACCGATGGATGAACGTGAATATATATATAGTCATTAATGACACGCAAACTCGTCATCGCGAGATTTTTTTACCCTGCAGAAAAGCTTTAAATGAATCGCACCTTCCACAGCGACAGATTTGGCACGTGGACAGTGCACTCAATCGTCGCGGAAAAGTCCACTATTTTCGTTTCCAACCCTCTTTCCGCACTCTAAACCTCGACGGCCTGAAATTTCTTCGTCAATGTGAAACTTTTACAATTCTTTCGCGCGTGCCTGTCATACCTGACATTTTTACGATTTTGATCGGTTGTCACGTGAATCGTCATGACGTAAGCCATTTTTCTGTTAAAACACCGTATGCACGCTCCTCTTTAAAAGCCCATATCTCTGCACACGTTCCACTTAGAAGGAAAAACTCTCCGTCGAGGAACAATTCAAGGTCGTCGGTAACTTCACGCCAAAGGGCAGCTTTCAATTTCGCGTATCCAGAGACGAGTTCTGCGCCCCGCGTACCCAATTTTCGTCGATTTTGACCGGGTTTGGTTGCCATTGACTACTCGGCTTTTAGTATATATAATTTCATAATTTTCATGGCATTATTAAATGCCAATTATGATTATGAAGCAGGTCCGGAACGTGTAGGACATGTAATACTCGGCGCCGTCGCGTCGGCTCAAACGAACCGGGATTATTTAGGCTGCGTGCACACCAATTATTCAAAATGTTTGACAAACAATTTATTTGAAGCTATAATGCACACAAATTTGACAAATCATCAGATTGTTGTATACAAATTAAGCAACGACCCAAGTGAGCCGAGATCCGGTTCATTGAAATTTAGTGAACCGGCTCCCTCGGTTCCCTGCTTGGATTCGGTTCACTGAACCGGTTCGTTCGCAAACGACCCACCTCTGACCTCTACTAAATTCACTATATTGATGGTACGTTGAACGCTGTGTCAAAAACATAGATAGAGAAAGAAGAAAAGATTAATGGCTCATCATCTTCACCAAGTTAGTTTGAATGAGAGAATGAGTTCTGCAAACACAATTAGTGTAAAGGAAGAACAGTGCCAAGAAGAAAATTTTGTAGAGGATAAAGTGTACATCTCAGAAACTGTTATTACTGTAGACAATGTTGGATTACAAGGTCCCATTTGCCTTGATAAAATAAAGTCGTGTGTTGAGTCAACATGTTTGGACAATATTAAAACAGAATTGGCGTCATCCAAAGTAACTGAAGTACAGGATAACAGTGTTATAACAGGAAGTGGTCTTAGTGCTGACAATATTAAAATTGAATTCGATAATGGGCTACTATGTAAGTAAAGGATGTTCATTGTTACAGGCTATGTTCAGTGAGAGTGAAAATAATTACAAACTCGGATTGTAACCATATCTAGAAGTATCTTTTTTTTACTATAATTTGGTTTAATATGTATATGTAAACTGCATTATTTAATGAAATATGAAAATTCTTGTTACTTTTTATGTCTGTTTCAAGGCCAAGAAGTTTCTGTTTGTGTTTGCAAATAGTGATGAAACAAGTATGGCATAAATATAAAGTGCAGTGCGTTCAGTATTTATTTTGTTTATTAAAAAACAAACGCTTATTCGATTACAAACACCAAAATGTAATATTTTTATTTTTAAACCTGTTTCATGTCACAGATACTAAGGTTTAAGTTATTTTAACTATGACTTAAGGCTTCACTTCTTCTTGACATCTATTTGTAGTATATACTTGGTCATATTGAAAACTGATTGTAGTAGATGTGTGTTTTATCATTCCATATTTATTTAAAAAATTACCAAGTATAGTAAATGCTATTATTTTTAATCTGTATATTTGACCAACAGACTGCGAAGATTGTGAAGCATATTATCAAGACTATTGCATCGAATGTGGAATGCTTGTGAATATATTAAATAAAAATACTTCGAATGGTGTAGATAAGGGAGCACGAGGTGATATACCAAATGAGATTTTAGAAATTCAAGATTGTTTTGAACAAACAGGAATATATGCCTTGAGAATTATCCCTGCAGGTGTAAAATTTGGTCCTTTCACTGGTCTTTGTGCATCGGAACGTCCCTGGGAAATGAAAGGGGAGAAATTTGTTTTCGACAAAGATAAATCGAAGTCTTCGAATTGGATGCAGTACGTTAATCCTACCAGGAATAGTAGTGATGGAAACCTACGTGTCATTCAATCTGAAGATAATATATATTATGAAAGCACTCGTGCAATTCAAGCACATGAAGAATTACTGGTGTATTTTGGTGAGGAATACGGAAACAGCCCAAATAATATTGCCACAGTGGATTTTGTAACTGCGACGAAAGACATTACGAAGGACGTATTTGCCTGCACATTCTGCAGCTTTGGATTCAGTTCGAAATCGCATTTAGCCAAACATAAAACCGTTTGCGTTGAAGATATTGCTGGAGAGTTCTCAATTGAAGGTATTTTAAAAATCTCATCATGATGTTTGTGGATTTGACTATATATCAATTTTATTTTAAAAGAGATTATCTATAACTTATTTTAATAATTGTTGTTTCACTTTTGAAAACTATTATCCATATAAATGGAATTGATTAAGTTGAGGAGTATATAAAGAAACTAATTCCTTCTGGTTGATACTGAGTTATCCAATGCTTTAAAAACTTATTATTTCTCTCACTGTAGGGATTTTAACACCTGGGTAGGTGTTGTGTTGCGTTATTGTAGTTGATATCCTATGTTTAGGTATCATTACCTGTTAGCTTGATCTTAACTTATGTTGTAGAGGGGCCTGCCAGCCCAGATTTAGCCCTAGGAGCTACCTGAAGACATAACAAGAAGGGAGCGACATTATCATGGTTTTTATAAATAGAGGTCTACTGTGCGTGCGCTGGTCGACCTGTTCAATTACCCTCAATACCTTTTTCTGCAACACAAACAGATCAACTGCGTGACTTGATCCCCCCATGTTGAATTAATGCCGAGTATAACATCCTTCCCTTGTTAGAGGGTTGGACGTTTAATCAAACACGTATGGATGTTGTGATGTGCTTTAATTCGTTGTGGTCATATTATATGGTACATATTATATTAATTACATTGCTATACACTATATACAGCGTGTCCCAGGATTGATGTTACAAGAGGTGTGCGGAACTAAAAATCTTTGAATCTCAATTTGATCTTTTGTAAGTAAGCCCTGCTTGGTTTGAAATTTATTTTTAGTATAGTTTGGAGTTTGTGAAATCACGTAAGCCTTGACAGTTGTCTATTTCCGTTTCAGGTAAACTGCCTTTCTCGTTCACAGTATGATAAAATATTACTAAGAAAAGTTGTTTAGAATGACAAACTATGGCCCTATACTAAATTTCAGGAAGATCTAGCTACTTTGATTAAATCGAGGAAATTCCGAGCAGTTTCAGAGAATTCAGGCGTCGTATAGAACAGTGGCAGAAAAAGGTAGCAGTTACGTTGAATAAATGATTGATTGTAGAGGAATACTATTATTACATTTTGTACACCTAATTTGTTAATAAATATAATTTTATTTTGTTGAATCTAAAAAATAACGATTTAATCAAAGTAGGTAGATCATCCTGAAATTTTGTATAGAGCCATAGTTTGTCATTCTGAACAACTTTTCTTAGTAATATTTTAGCATACTGTGAACGAGAAAGGTACTTTACCTGAAACGGAAATAGATCTTCTTGCTCAACTGTCGAGGCCTATGTGATTTCACAAACTCGAAACTATACTAAAAACAAGTTTCAAACCAAGCAGGGCTTACTTACAAAAGATCAAATTGAGATTCAAAGATTTTTAGTTCCGCACACCTCTTGTAACATCAATCCTGGGACACGCTGTATGTCATTGACATTGTAGAATGCTTCTTGATGAAGAATGTCCTTTATTTTGTCTTTAGATACGAAAGATGTGTACACATAACTTTGATTTTGTTAAATAATTACCAGTGACGATGTTGTACTGAAGTGGCTTTTGTCCTATGAAATGTGGGATGTACAGCAAATGGTTATGAGGGGTGGAGATTTCTGTAATCTCACCCCTAGTCGTCAGGTAGGACAACTTTTTGAAAGCCCTCATTAGTTGTTACAGAATATGTGAATAGTTTTGAGACGCTCACGCGTGGTGGCGCTACACAATGACACAGTGTGTCTGAACCGACAATTTAGACTAGACATGTCGTAACACATTGCTATGTAATTAATAATATATTAAACAACAATACAGTCCACTAAGTTTATAGTTTTATTGAAACACCAACAAATTGGTCCAGACGAACCGAATGGTAACAGAACACAACGGATAGTGCAAATAGAAGAACGATACAACAACACAAGTGAACACAACCTAGAAAGATACAACGTGGGACGCCAGAAATAAGGTTATAGTTTTACACCAAACCAAGTAGGTCCACTTCCTTTTATTACTACTAATTAGTTTACCTAAAGCTTATTGAGTTAGAACATTGTATTTTACCTTTCATTGAGTGCCTACCTAAACATGACAGACCTAGCAAATTTAGTTTTAAAACGCGGTCAATTGAAAGCGCAAATAACGCGATTTCAAACATTCTTGGATGGTAGCGATAATGATATTACCAAAGCAATAGAAGTAGAAACACGTTTATCGAGACTTGGTGATATATTAGATAGATTTGAGGAATTACAATGTAGTATCGAAGTTTTGTCGGGTAACGAGGTTCAAGAAGAAGAGAGGCAGATGTTCGAGAATTCATATTATAGGGCAGTTTGTTTAGCTAAAAATATATTAAAACCACAAGGTCAAATGCCAAGTACACACGCGAATCAGCTGCTTGAACAGGCAACGCATTCTCAAACGTCTGACAGTAGTATTACAGACAATTTGGTCGGTTTAAACATACAGGGTCAGGTTAAATTACCAAATATAGCGCTACCAGATTTTTACGGGCACTTTAATCAATGGATGACGTTCTATGACACATTTAACACGTTAATAAATAATAATCAGCAGCTATCAAATATACAAAAGTTTTATTACCTTCAGGCATGTTTGAAAAGTGAAGCTGCACAGGTGATTGAGTCTATTGAAATGTCAAACAATAATTATGAGATAGCTTGGGCATTGTTAAAGGAACGGTATGAAAATAAAAGATTAATTATTAATACACACATGCGAGCAATATTTGATTTACAACCGGTAAAATTCGAATCATTCGTATTATTAAGAAAACTACTTGATCACTTCAATAAAAATTTTCGCGCGTTAACAGCCATGGGACAACCTACTGAAGCATGGGACACGCCTATGATTTGTACGCTAACAGCAAAATTAGATTCGGTTTCAAAGAAAGAATGGGAACAACAAATCGCAAGGGACAAAGATGAATGCATAACTATTAAACATTTTACGGACTTTTTAACTCAACGTTGTCAGTTACTAGAAATTATTGATAATAAAGGTAAAAGAGGGACAACAGTAAGCAACTATCGCGAAAATAAAACTTTATTATCTCACGTGACAACGCGGGATGTGAACTGTTCATTTTGTAAACAAAATCACCTTAACCAAAATTGTGAACAACTTCAAAAAATGCCTATTAAAGATAGATTGATTGAAGTAAAAAAGAGTAAACTGTGTATCAATTGTTTGCGGCCAGGACATTTTGTGAAGGAATGTCGTTCGCCCAATTGTAAACTCTGTCACAAGAAACATCACTCATTATTGCATAGAATTGATGAATCAAGCGAATTAGATACCCGTGAAATAAAAGTAAATTTGGCATATGACGCTGAACGCGACAACGACTGGGGTAGTGACGGTGATGAAACAAAATCCATGACGTCGATAGCTTCGACCTACGAAAATAGTAAATCGGGAGAACACACTCAAATTATATTACCCACGGTTATGGTTCGGATTTGTGATTCACAGGGAAGCGATATAGAATGTCGTGCATTACTGGATAGCGGCTCTCAGTCGAACTTTATGTCCATAGCATTACAAAAGAAATTGTGCCTAAACGCAATGAATGTTAATATTCCAATAGCGGGTATAAGCAACCAAAGAAATAGTATTTCAAAAAAAACGGAAACGGTTATTTCGTCATTAGACAATAAATACAAAATCAAGGACACGTTTTTAATATTGCGGGAAATTACAAATAATTTACCACAACTGTCTTTTGATCTGTCGAAATTAAATTTACCTGAGCACATAATTCTTGCTGATAAACAATTTAATGAATCGAAACCAATAGATTTATTATTAGGCGCTAGTATATTTTTCGATGTATTATTAACACAGCAAATAAAATTGGGTAAAAATAAACCGATTGTACAGGAAACTATGTTTCCATTGCGTGTGAATGTTCCAACAAGGAGGACATTAACATGTAATTTTTCTATTGCGGGTGATAATTTACATGAACAAGTTGAACGTTTTTGGACAACAGAAGAAATAAATACCGAAAGAACGCATACGCGAAATGAACTTGATTGCGAAAAACATTTTTTGGAAACATTTAGGCGAGATAGCGAGGATCGATTCGAACTTAGTTTGCCATTAAAGGGTAGCGTGACAGATTTAGGTGACTCTTTGGACACGGCTGTTCATAGATTTCATTTGCTTGAAAAACGATTTGAACGTAATCTAAATTTAAAAGATGAGTATGTTAAGTTTATGGAAGAGTATAAATCGTTAAATCATATGACAGAAATAGATTTAACTAAGGACGACACCAATGTTAAAAAATATTATTTGCCACATCATGGTGTGATTAAGGAAACCAGCACAACGACGAAACTTCGAGTTGTTTTCGACGCGTCTTGTAGAACGACGTCAGGCGTGTCATTGAATGACATTTTGAGAGTAGGACCAACGATTCAACATGATCTTTTTTCTGTTGCACTGAAGTTTCGAAAACACAATGTGGTCTTCACAAGTGATATTGAAAAAATGTATAGACAATGTAATATTCAGGAAGACCAAAGGGATTTACAAAGGATTGTTTGGCGCAGTAACAAAAATGAGGAACTCAAACATTTTCGTATGAATACTGTGGTATGGCACCTGCGTCATATTTAGCTTGTCGAGCGTTACATCAGGTGGCTATTGAAAACGAAAGAGAATTCCCAGAAGCAAGTAACATAATAAGGAATGATTTTTACATGGACGATTTGCTTTCTGGTGCTGAAAACATCGAAAACGCTATAAGATTAAAGGATGAAGTATCACATATACTCAAATCCGCGGGATTCATGTTACGGAAATGGTGCTCGAACAGTAATCAATTACTTGAGAATAATATGGGTAATTTGCCACAGTATTACATCGCAGGGAATGAAAGTATTAAGACTCTGGGTTTAATTTGGGACCCTTCTGAAGATCTGTTGTCGTTTAGAGTGAGTCTAGTGGAGTGCCAATGTGTAACAAAACGGTTTGTTCTTTCTGTTATAGCAAGGATTTTTGATCCTTTGGGTTTGATAGGTTCCATAACGGTTCAAGCTAAACTATTGTTGCAACGACTATGGCAGGCACAAATTTCATGGGACGAGGTCATTCCAGTGGATTTACAACCCTTGTGGAAGCAGTTCTATGAAACTCTACAACACGTGAATGAAATTAAAATACCTAGGAAGGTGCTCACTTCTATTGTCACTGATATTGAACTACATGCATTTGGTGATGCATCGGAGTCAGCCTACGGCGCGTGCTTGTACGTACGGGGCACTGATTCAGATGGACTACATGTCGTGCGACTGTTGTGTGCAAAATCAAAAATTGCACCTTTAAGGAAGATCACACTACCGCGTCTAGAGTTGAATGCGGCGGTACTTTTGGCAAGGCTGGCAGATAGGTCCGTGAAGGCATTAGAGGTTCAATTTACACGAAAGTACTTCTGGTGCGACTCCAGTATAGTTTTGAATTGGATAGCAGCCGAACCTATTACTTGGAATACCTACGTAGCCAATAGAGTGACGGAAATCCAAGAACTCAGTAAAATGGTTGAGTGGAGACATGTTCCTTCTTTGCAAAACCCGGCGGATATAATATCACGAGGGGCAAACCCTCTGAAGTTGATGGAAAGTGAAATGTGGTGGAATGGTCCTGATTTTTTGAGGAGGGATGAAAACGATTGGCCCGAGACCCAAACACTCATAAACAGTGAAGTACCCGAAAGACGCAGATTGAATCAACTGGTTTTCACTACAGGGACTTGTGACTTTATTTTTGACAATTACTCCAGTTTTACTACGCTTCATAAGGTATTTACTTACGTATTAAGGTTTTTATTTAACACGAATCCTAGAAACAAATTAAAACGGGCAGGTGAACTTAATGTAACGGAATTAGACGATTCACTGACAATTCTTTTAAAATTGTGTCAGGGAAAACATTTTATACAAGAATTAAATAATTTAAAGAGAAATAAACCTATAGCAAATAACAGCAAACTTTTATCACTAAACGTTTTTCTTGATGAGATGGGCTTGATTAGGGTTGGCGGTAGAATAAAACATTCGAATGAAAACTTTGACAAAAGGCATCCAGTCGTGTTACCTGGGGATCACAAATTAACTCGACTTATAATAGAAAACGAACATTCGCGACATTTACATGCAGGTCAACAAGCGGTACTAGCTGCAGTTCGTCATAAATATTGGCCAATCAATGGTAAAAGAATTGTAAAGGACGTACTAAAGAAGTGTGTCATATGCTTCAAGGCCAAACCTAGTAATTTAAATCCATTAATGGGCAACATGCCCAGACCACGACTAATACCATCTCGACCTTTCTCGTCAGTGGGCGTGGATTACGCGGGTCCGATTCTGATTAGGAATAGTTACTTGAGATCGAGAAAGCTTGTTAAGGGCTACATTTGCGTGTTTGTTTGTTTTGCGACAAAGGCCGTGCATATCGAACTGGCTTCTGATATGACTACTGCTACCTTCTTGAACTGTTTAAAACGTTTGTTTGCTAGGAGAGGATTTTGTTCTAATATTTATAGCGATAATGGGTCTAATTTTATAGGCGCGAATACTGAAATTCAAAATATTATCAAGTCTGTAATAAACGCAGTAGACTCAGATGAAATACGTAATTTTTTATTAAAAAATTCTATCACATGGCACTTTAATCATCCGTTCTCTCCTCATCAAGGTGGTTTGTGGGAGGCAGCTGTAAAGTCTGCAAAAACTCACTTGAGTAGAATTTTAGGTCAGGCACATCTGACTTATGAGGGATTATATACTGTTTTAACTCAAATAGAGGCTGTACTCAACGCTAGACCACTTACTCCTTTGTCCAATGATCCTGAAGATTGTTCTTTCCTAACACCTTCCCACTTCTTGATTGGTGACACACTGATGAACGTCCCCGAAAGAGATGTCTCACTGGTACCAATCAACAGACTTAGACTCTACGAACAGTTGCAAAGTATGAGTCAACATTTTTGGAAGCGGTGGTCTGCAGAGTACCTGACGACCTTGCAACAACGAGCTAAGTGGAGAAGAAATCAGCCAAACCTGTTGGTCGGAGATATGGTGGTCATCAAGGATGACAACCTACCCAGCCTGCGCTGGAATATAGGACGCGTCACCGCCCTGCATACTGGTGAAGATGGGGTGTGCCGCGTGGCCAGTGTATTAGTGCGTGGCAAAATAATAAAGCGAGCTGTTTGCAGGTTATGTAAATTACCGTTGGTAATCGAGTAGAAACTAGCTTAACCTCTTGTTTTGTTTAGATCTTTTTTACATGTTACATATTTGTGTTATAGTTTAAGAAATGTATTTTGTATGTGTTGGAAGGCAACGCTTCCAAGGCGGGCGGCATGAATAGTTTTGAGACGCTCACGCGTGGTGGCGCTACACAATGACACAGAGTGTCTGAACCGACAATTTAGACTAGACATGTCGTAACACATTGCTATGTAATTAATAATATATTAAACAACAATACAGTCCACTAAGTTTATAGTTTTATTGAAACACCAACAATATGTGTCTAGGCTAATGGAATTATCATAAGCTCTCTGAAGAGAGGTTTGCAGTGGATAGTTTGTGAAACACAGACAATTACTCAAACAGACTTCTTCTGCAGAATAAACACCTTTTCTGCATAGGCCTACTTACCCCATGTTGGTTAAACATTGTTGATATGTGATTTGATAGTCCATAGTATGTCGTTATTCCAATAGACTATCAGTTATAAATCTGATACGTCTAATTGCATAAGTAACAGAAGACAAGTGTTTGACTAATTCATCTTTGTGCAGCTTCCATGTTAATCTTGTGTCTAGTCTAATATCAAGTAATTTTCTATTTGTAGAATATATGTTTGATTTATGTTTATTAGTAAAGTAAATTGCCTCACATTTATCCTGGTTAAGTGATAAAGGATTGGCTGTGAACCATTTAAATGTCTAAATTCTGAAGATACCAAAACCTTAAAATAATGTGGTGTTTATGATCCATTTTCTTTGTAAAACGTACTACATTACTGGTATGAATGCCTCACATAAACCAGTCAAGTTGATAAAACCATGCAAAGCAACTTAATAAATGTTGTAGTTCGGATAGCTTTTAATTACTTTTTCTTGTTTTACATAACATGTTTAGTCATAGAAAATACATAGAAGACCGTTTTAGATATACCTGTTGAACACAGAAGAAAATGAGAATAACCCAAACTCTGAACCCGAAACAGACTGACATTTCATGTAGGTATTTAATAAAAATTCTGGCTTTTTAATACCATTTCCTTGTTTAGATTATATTTTTCTAAAAAAAATTAATTCGTTTTTTAAAAAGTCTTTCTTATAATGTTATTTTTTTTTGTTATAAAAGGGTAATTGTGAGTATAATAAGGGAAACAATTAGTAATCCTACCATTCTTCAATAAAAAATTTACTGAAAGCTACTTTATCATAGTAATAGCTATATAGGTTATGCTTATATGTAATTCAAGGGCAAACGATGTGAAAAGCAAATCAAACAAAATATACTCTTATGTAATAGTATATTATGCAGTGAGCATTTAATGATAGCTATTAAGACACGAGTAAGAAAATTACAAGTGTCTTAATAGCCATGCGAGTTACATACACTATTTTCTCTACGACCCCATAAAAACACATTATTTTTTGAACATTCCATTTCATAAATTGAGGTTAAAATTTTCCGTACACTATTGCAAATTTAGCTGGTAATAAATTGTTCGTGGTTACTAAGGCTTGTTCTGTAATTTGTGGTGGACTCAAATTTTACATTTCATTGTCATTAACCCTCATTTTTACCGTTTATATTTTCAAAAAAGCACAAATTTTAAATACTTACTATAGTAAATTGCAGAGAACTGCCACATTTAATTAATCTTTATATCTGTCAGATATGCAGTCGCCATATTGAATATTGTTTGAATATTGGAATGTCGCATTCCTATTGGATATAAACTTGTATCATAATGAAAATCTGTATTGTAATGGACATCATTAAAGTACAGGTTTAGCATATCTAATAATAATAATAATAATCATCTTTATTTCCCAACAGGCAAAGCCCAAAACAGGGTTACAAACTATATTAGGTGTATTCATAGTAAATAAAAAGAAAGAAAAGCAGTAAGTAATAACAAATTCCATGATGATCCACTATCCACAGTCAGTCTTCACACAAATATGTCCACATTTTTGTTCGCCAAGCGACAAAGCGTGTAAGTTGGAGCTCGTCTCATGATGTTGGTTCGCGCAAAAGGTGTTGCAAAAGTGCAATTATGTCTGGAGTTAAGCCGCGGTATCAGAAATGGCATCCGGGCCAGGATATCAGGGCAGTCAATGCTGCCATTCAACAGTCTAAGCAGAAATCTCTCACATGTAGCGTATCTCCTCTCACTCAAGGATACCATATCATGACTCCGCAACAGATCACCCATCGCCACGCCCCTGTCTGGATAAACACCATCTGCCCGATACGTGAGAAACTTCAAGAACCTACGGTGCACACGGTCCAATGCCAAACAATCACTTGCATAAATAGGAAACCATATTAAGGAGGCATATTCTAGCTTACTCAATACGTAGGCAGAGTATAGAGATTTCAACAATGCTGAATCAGTGAAATACCTAGACACACGCATAACAAAACCCAACGATCTGAACGCAGATGTACAAATGTTCTCTATGTGAGATTTAAAGCTCAACTGGAATCGAAGGTAACTCCAAGATCTTTAAATTCAGTTCTACTCATTAACATGTCACCAATGAAGTAAGAAGAATTGTACGAAGTTGAAGACCGTGTGAAGGTTACTGCACAACATTTATCCACATTCAACTTGAGTCCAGAACGTTCACACCATGAAGACGATACAGTTAAATTTCTCTGAAGGTTAGTCACATCAGCAGGACCATTTATTACAGAATAAATTTTAATATCATCTGCATATCCAAGAACAGGGCAATCGATCTGTAGGAGAAGATCATTCTTAAACAATATGAACAACAGGGGACCCAAATTTGAACCCTGGGGAACACCAGAAGTAACTATAAACTCGGAGGATGAAAAACCATTATAACAGACATAACATCTCCTCTCACTAAGGTAAGACCCAATGAGGCCGACAGCCGAAGGAACAACGCCGAATGAACCGAATCTAAGCAGTAGCTGGTCATGGTCAATCATGTCGAATGCCCTCAAAAGGTCAGTGTATATTACATCAACTTGTCCGCGCCTGTCCAGAACCTCTGATATACACTGAGTAAGTACTGCCAAGATCGTAACTGTAGACCTCCCAGATAAGAAACCGTGTTGGTCAATTGTGATAAAGGAGCGTATACTGGTATATATAAAGGAATATAGAACTCTCTCGAATAATTTGGAGAAGTTAGATATTATAGAGATCGGTCTATAGTTAGATATCAATGCACGGTCACCCTTTTTGTGGACAGGTACAATCCTAGTTTTCTTCCAACGCTCGGGAAATATTCCAAAGGAAATTCATAAGTTAATAATTACTTTGAGAGGGGAAGCAAATATATACTTGCAGTCCCGAATCAAGAAGCTGGGTATAAGATCATCACCAGTTGTTTGCTTATTAGGAAAAGTAGCCATAAGTTTTATTAAATCCTCTTCAGTTACATGGGAGAAGGAATAAGGTAAAGGGTTATAAACTGATTCAGGATACACCGTATTTGAAGGCATTTCATATATGGATGAGAAGGATCTAGCGAAAGCATTTACAATTTCTGTGGTATCAGAAAAGTCATTGCCCTCATTGTCACGAAGATTACCAGGTATTCTTGTGGTGCGTGTTTTTGCCCGAAGAAAGCCCCATAAGTTGGAAGGGGCTGCATTCATTGATTTCTCAACCCCTGCGATATAAGACACATAGTTATCATGTATTTGCTTTTTAACCAGTCGTCTGAGACGTTTAAACTCATTGTGGAATCGTATTTCTTTTGTTTTGACCCATTTACCGTGATAATAGTTCGTATTCCTGAGGTTTAGTATAATTTCAGAGGAGAACCATGGTGGATATGAAGAATGTGACATATTTTTGTTAGGGACATGGACGTCTAGTATGGAATACAGCGCAGCATAAAATGCATCCAATGCCACATCAGGGTCTGTAAATTGCGTCAAGAAAGACCAATCGTAATCCATGAACTGACTATATAAAGACAAAAAGTCAGCCCTGCGGAAGTTGTAACGCAGGTTGTTAGCAGTTGGAAAGCGATGTCCAGAATTACAAAATGAATATTGGAATGAAATATCGAGGGATGGATGATAAGGGTCACACGGAACAACCGAATCGTCAGACTGCTGGATTTGCAAGTTGAGATCAATGTTGGAGAAGATTAAATCCAACATTTTACCCTCACTGTTTCTGATGTTATTGTGCTGCTTGGCATCCAACACATCCAAAAAACCTCTAAATATCGCCGTTTTGTTGCAATGCTGATTGATCGGCAGATACAAGGCAGGCAGATTAAAGTCCCCAAGCATCATGAATGTAGTGTAATACAATTAAAGTATGGGAGTAGAAAAAAATTAATAGAAAATATCAAAATATATTTACATATTTTGAGAATCGTCGTTCCCGATTCGTCTGCTGAATGCGACCTCTGATTGTCCTCTTTGACCTTATTCATGTAAAATGTTTTATAGTTGTTAAACATTTTTTTTGACCCTCCCCCCAGCTGATTGTACACTTCATGAATGAAATCAAGCCTTTCTTTTATTTGTTTAAGCTTATTGTAATAAGAGAGTCAGTTGCTGTTTCTTTTGTTTGTGATACCTCTGGTTCTAACATCATTTACGCTTTTCCTGCAAATTCAAATCAATCCTACATTGTCCAAAATATAATTAATATTACAAAATAGTTGGAGAATTTTGGTGTCAGGGACATTAGGAAAAAGAGAATTTTTTGCTCTTAGGTACACCTAATTAATTTTTTGTCATGGTCATATATTAATCGTTAAATTGTTAAATTTTTCTGTACGTAAAAATCATTTCGCGTTTTTATAGCATGACTTTTGTGTTCCACAAGCAGTACATCAATGCCAGTTTTGCATGTAACTTAATGACTGTTCTTTTCACGTGATTCCAGAACTCACGCAGTGCCCATTTTGCAAAATCCACTTGGACCGCAAAGAATATTTGGAACATCATATGCCTTTTTGCTGTGAGAGGAATGACAGGTACGATTGGTTTTTATATGATTTTATATGAAAAGAATGAGACAAAACTGAGGGTTCTTATCAAACTGTTTTTCAAGGTTTCTCAAGAGTGTGAGTTTATAACGCACAATTAAATATAGGGACTTTTGTCATTATAGTTATTTCATTTGATGTAAGAACGCATAAACGTATTTGATTGTCATATTTAAATTTCAACAAATATCAACTCATGCAGAATACGCTAGTCGCTTCGCAAGAACTGCCATTTGTTTTACATTTGTATATTTTATTTGTTAGTTTGTTTAATAAACAACCACAAGCAAGAAACATTACAAATACAATTATATTCAAGTTCTATTTACATATTTACACGCAAATATGCATATACGCAAAACGTATATCCATGAGCTGGGATACACATATACATCTAGTGTCATTACCGACAGTCAACGCAAAAACACCGTATTTCGGCCTTTAAGGCCTCGTCAATGTACGTGCGACTGCCGGTAATGACTTTTAAACTAGTTTCGCAACTTATGTCGGTTTTACGTGGAAAATGTCCGTGAGAACATCCACGGCGACATCTACCACCTAAAAGCGACACCGAAAGCGAAGGTTTCCGGCTGCATTCGCATGCTATAGAGAAACTTGCATATTAAAAGTGTATCCCGCATAATAGAACCTTTAGGCAGCACCACCAATCAAAAATGAAAAGTGTTAAATACTTAGATGCTAGAACTAACATCAAGAAGTAATTACTATTCGGCTTATAGTCGAAGTGTGTGCTGGAAGGGGTGGCGACTTAATAGAATAGTTTTAAACATTATTGTTTCTAGCCTACTTGATTTTTTTAATGTTGTGATTGAAAAAAAAAGAAAATAAAAAATTGTAATTCTAAATAGGGGTTTGACAGTTTCGTAATTCTAATGACAGATTTGGTCATTTGAAATGAAGCATGAAATTTAATTCCTTTCGCATTTTGTTGTAAAATCAAAAATTAGAATTTGAGCTCTTGTAAACTCAATCCGGGGGGACATACTGTATGCATATACGTTTCGCGTATAAATGTTTATATGTAAATAGTATTTACCTCTTGATGTTAGTTCTAGCATCTAAGTATTTAACACTTTTCATTTTTAAATTCAAATTGTCGTTGAAAAAGTATTTGTTGTAAGCGTAAATTTATAGTGGTAATGAGTTTCCAATCGAAATGATTATGGTACGTTTACGTATTCTATTTGTTACGTGTTGCTTCTCAAATATTTTGTTGCTAATTTATTTGATTCCAAGTTTGTTATTTAATCAATTTTATTTTTTTTATTTTATTATTATTGTTATTAATAAGTTCATTACTTAAAAAATGGAGTGAATGGTGAGAATTTGTGTGTGACATCTTAAATCTGGTAGGGAGTTTATCTATTCTATTAAAACGCATTGCCCATTTGGTGGTTAATTAACTATCCTTAAGAGGAGCGTTTACCTATCGAAAACTAAGGCATTGCCGTTTTGCGTTTTTTAAATTTATTTTGTAATTTTAGAATCTCAAATTTGGGTTAGTGATGCAAAAGGCATAAATTTATAATGTCAAGGCCAGTTTTTGTACTAATTTATTTTCTTAAAAAAGTTATGTGTTTTAGAAATAACCACAAAAATGCATGAATTTGATTAATGTTTACTAACTAATGCTGGTACACAAAAGAAAAAAACAACCTCTACGCGCCAGCTGCACATTTAATGAACGATATAAAAAAAATCAAATTTATGTAATTATTTTTGAAGATAAAAACATTAAATAGTAAACATTGTCACACACATTTCACACGAGTGTTTTTCGAAGCTATTTCGTCGTCTATCCCCACTTTACGGTATCCCTACCGGTCCTAGCGAAAACGCAAACCTATCGGAATCGGTCGGCTATTCCAGACTTAAATTCGAGTGACAGTTTGTAATTAAAAAGAAATGTCATATATACCTATAATATTCGAGTGTATAATAATATAACCGTATATACATTATGTTTCCCATCTATAGTATTCCTTTACCTATGACAGAATCTGTGAATAAAACCGAAGCGCTGTGATTGAAACCGAATATCGTCTAGCTCCACCTACTCACACCCCCTTGCGTCTATCCGTCCCGCGAGTAATATTAGTTGCATAAGTTTCTATTTGTTGGTAAACGCCTCTCTTAAATTGATGTTTAGCATGAGAGTAGAAATATTTATTTATTTCCAGAAGGTGGATTCTACCGACACCACCAGCCAAAAACGCGACGACAGCATTGAAAGGACGCAAGAGATGCCTCCGTCCAGTCTATAAATGTGAGCAGTGCAAGTTCAGGACGAAGTACCAAACAAATCTCAAGAAGCACAGTAAACAACATTATGAAGTTAAAATGCATAAATGTGGGATCTGTAACAGACGTTTCATGACTAAAAAATCCCTCAGACAGCACATGGAAAATACGCAAGCTTATGTTGAAGGAAGGGACGGCCAAGCACATTCTACGACTGATTATACGAATACACATATGAAAGTAGAACTGTGCGGCTCACGAGATCAAAAGAAAATATTTAAGTGTTCTCAGTGTGTCTTTCAAACAAAATTCGAGTTATCTTTGAAAAGACATATAAAAACGAAACATTTGAAACAATTTGATTACAAATGTGACTCTTGTGTATTTAGAACAAACAACAAAAGAGATTTAGAACGACATATAAAAAGTAAGCATTTGAAGAAATTTGATTTTAAATGTGACACATGCAAATATGAAACAAACAGCAAACATAAATTAGAATACCACATAAGAACAGTGCATTTGAAGGAATTTGATTATAAATGTGACTCTTGTGAATTTGGAACAAACGTCAATAAAAGTTTAGAAACGCATATAAAAACTAAACATCTGAACAAATTTGATTTTAAATGTGACATATGCGAATATAGAACAAACAGCAAAGGGAATTTAAAACATCATATAAAAACAGTGCATCTGGAGGAATTTGATTATAAATGTGACTCTTGTGAATTTAGGACAAACATCAATAAAAATCTAGAAAGACATATCAACGCTAAACATTTGAAGAAGTTTGATTTTAAGTGTGATACATGCGAATATAGAACAGACCAGAAAAATAATTTAGAAGTACATATAAAAACTAAACATATGAAGAAATTTGATTATAAATGTGACACTTGTGAATATAGAACAAACATCAAAGCAAATTTAGAAAGGCATATAAAAACTAAACACTTGAAGGAATTTGATTTTAAATGTGACAATTGTGAATTTAGAACGAACCTCAAAAGTGAATTAAAAAAGCATATAAAAACTAAATACTTGAAGATATTCGATTTTAAATGTGACACATGCGAATATAGAACAAACAAGAAAGATAATTTTGAAAATCATATAAAAGTTGTGCATTTGAAGCAATTTCATTATAAATGTGACGCTTGTGAATTTAGAACAAACTTCAAAAGTAAATTGGAAAAGCATATGGAAACTAAACACTTGAAGTAATTTGATTTTAAATATGACAATTGGGAATTTAGAACAAACTTCAAAGCTAAATTAGAAGAGCATATAAAAATTAAACATTTGAAGGAATTTTATTTTAAATGTGATACATGTGAATTTGGAACAAATGCAAACAGAAATTTAGACAGATTTATAAAAACTAAACATTTGATGTTTTTATTATAAATGTGACTTGTGTATTTGGAACAAACATCAAAACTGGTTTAAAAAGACACCAATTTCAGTATTTTTTTCAAAATTGTTAACTAACGTTTAAGGGTTGCCTACTGTCGTTTTATTTCTTTCACAGAATATAAAAGAACAATATACAAATAATAATTTATATGTAGATATATATATAAAGTTTATTTTAATTTACTTTAAAATTTAATTTCATATTCATGACTATTTTACATTCCGAAATTTTACATTCATAATATATTTTTCCCCAATTTATTATATAATTTAATGAACTAACCTTAATGTGTAAATTTTGGTGTGATGTGTATGCGAAATTATTATTCTTATATCCTTTTCTTTCCCTTCAATGAGTAATGTGCCTTCCCTTCTTAAAATTGTTTCATCAATGATCCTCTGCTTACTGTATTTAATTTAACATGTTTTACATTCCAAATACTAATGCTTCTATCCTTTTTAAAACTACTGTGATTTTTCTTTTATGAAACTGTTAATACATCGTTGTTCTTCAACCTGTGACTGCTATTACTGCTATTCTTCTTTCGCCCTTTTTATATGGTATTCATAACTATTACTATAATTTTTCACGTTTTTAAAATGTTCTTGATATGTATTTCTTTTTTCAAAATCAATAATTATCCTGTTCTCGTTTCCAAAGTGATTGATCCCAATATTTGACATATTATTTTCTTTGAAGTAGGCGTATCTTGTTACAGTTTAAATATGCATTATATTACGTAAAATTTCATCCATATAAAGATCTACATTTATATATTGAATATGTGTTTAAATTGACATCTTAAATAAGCATTAATAATCATGAATATATTTTACTGTTGTTAGTTCTTTTTATTATTACACCACTATTAATGAACATCAAATGACAAAACTTTATATATATATATTCATCTTACTATCTATAGAGCGTCCGTACATTAACGAATTCCTATCATTAGAGCGTCCGTGTACAATAGAGCGTCCGTATACGGACGCTCTATTGTACACCCATGTTAAATGTGTGTATTGCATTAGATACACTTTGAATATGTGTTTGGCAAAAATCGTGGTGGACGCCCTAAAAATAGTAAAGTGGAGGAACCGTGTATATTATTGGTTCACGGAGTTGACCACCGACGGCGCTGCTGTAGTTAGTGTATATTATAGTGAATATACGTTTCGTACACTTTACCGATGATAGAGCGTCCACTAAATTTGGCAACTTAGCGGACGCTCTATAACACTGGGCAACAAATTTTCGAAAAGTTCATGCTTCCAAGCTGAAAATAGTCTTTTCTTAATGAATTCAATGTGCTGAACACGAAAATGACTAAGAAAAAGCTGAATTGGCTACGGGTTTTCTGTAATATGTACGCATATTTCAGAAAAAGTGTACTTATGTCAATATTATAATACATGGTAAGAAAACATTTACGCATATTTCAGAAAAAGTGTACTTATGTCAATATTATAATACATGGTAAGAAAACATTTACGCATATTTCAGAAAAAGTGTACTTATGTCAATATTATAATACATGGTAAGAAAACATTAGTCTGCTTCCGGCTTTCGACTTCTTTTGGCCTGCCGTTTGTAGTGGACTTGTGGAGCATCTCTACTGATTGTCCAACAATAGTCAGCTAGCATTGACGTAGACCATTTGCCTTGGTACCGTTGCTCCATGGTGGCAATGTCCTGATGAAAGCGTTCGCCGTGCTCATCGCTGACCTGCCCGCAGTTATCAGGAAAGAAATCTAAGTGGGAATCAAGAAAGTGGATCTTTAAGGACATATTGCAGCCGAATTAATGAAACAAAGCCAACATATCCTCAACCAGACACTTGTGAATGAACGGACATTGCACGAGTTAACTGTCACATCGGCCATTTATAAATAAACTATAATTAGCTATTGCTTGATATTGTGCAATCAATTTCGCAACACTCTCAATGGAAACTTACAGTAAATGCTGCATTAACTTCTTTGCATGAAGGGGTGATGCAATATGACGCAAAATTTCGTAATTTCTCACTAAATTGCATTACATTATGCAATAGCATCTATACAATGGACAAAACGTCAATATCTCTTGAACGTGAGCCAATCAACTTTTTTCAATGTGATATTCGTGTTCAGCACGTTGAATTCATTCAGGATTGGGTACTTTCACCTAAGAAGCAATTTCACTGTTGACCAGTGTAATCGATAGAATGTTCGGAGTATATTCTCATCTCTGAATCGTTAATACAAATACTTAAAATAGAAATCGCAGATAAGAGGGGAGACACAATTACTATGTTGTTATGGACATACAACCGACGGTTTGCGTTTGAATTGTCCAATAATATCCTGGCTGGTATACGTAGCCAATAAGAATTTGTTATATTTCTTGATACATATTTTTTTGGAAGAAGACGTAAGAGTTCTCTTAGTTATTTTTATTAATGTTTTTCATTTTTCATTTACTATATTATAATATACAGGCTGATTCAAATTAAGTGCGCACCATTGCTAACTCCGTTATTATTCATTCTTGAAAGTTGGTTAAATTAGCAATGTTTTTATGGACATACAACCGACTGTTTGCGTTTGAATTGTCCAATAATATCCCGGCTGGTATACGTAGCCAATAAGAATTTGTTATATTTCTTGATACATATTTTTTTGGAAGAAGACGTAAGAGTTCTCTTAGTTTTTTTTATTAATGTTTTACATTTTTCATTTACTATATTATAATATACAGGCTGATTCAAATTAAGTGCGCACCATTGCTATGTTATTATTCATTCTAGAAAGTTGGTTAAATTAGCAAAGTAGTAGTGTTTTTAATGTTGATTAATATGCAGTTCATGAATAAACAACTGAATAACGCATTTACGATAAACATTAAAATTTATGTGGTCACACTGCTATAGATATCAATTCCAAATTTTGTATTTACGAATATAATCTCCCTCTTGAGATCTGACTAGTTTTTCTGTAAAATTGGTAGACTGGAAGTAGCAGTTTACTTCAGTCAAAAAATCGAATTTTGCTAATATTTCGTCAACTACTAAGTTCAAACAAATTTATAAAGAATTCATATGTACCACATCTCATTTTTTTCATGATTCTGACGCAGTGGTAATAGTTTATAATTGTAATAATTTTGTATGTTTCTAATGATGCTGCAAAATGTAAGTGTAAATGTATAGCTGTGATGTATAGACAATAATGATATAAATATGTGAATATAATGAAAATATTAATAATAATAAAAATAATGATATAGAAATTTCCTTTCAAAATGAAAACCTAGCAGAAGATCTCCATTACACGAAAAGTCGCAACAATCCACGTACGTTTTTTTTTTATAAAACAGAAGATTTAACCAAAAAAACAAGAGTCCTTCAAAAAAAAAGGTTAAAACTAAAAGTGTTAAAATATAAGTTGGATGTAATTAATAATGGATTATTTAATGATAGTTCTTTAAAAAATTGCTTTTTACAATAAAATATATAGAGATAAAAACAAATAGACCTACTGTTTAAATCTATATAACCTGCACAGCTATAAGTAAGGATCGGTAGTCAGTCGTTCGTTGCAGAACTGGACTAAAATAAATAATGTAATTCGAAATTGTGCACAGAAATAGTGATATCATCATTATTACTATGTTTTGAAAGTAAAATATCCAACTCTAATTTTGCATTTTTTGAAGTGGCTCTGGATTCCTTTAAATGTGATCCCACCAACATACATCTAAAAAAAACAGGTCGAGTTCGCGCAGACATGTGTATTATATTATCTTTACAAAATATATCAAATATAGAAACTGCACCAAATTGCTTGCCTGCAATTTTTTTTGCCTTGCATTGTCCTGATAACCACAGAAAATTCTGTGTAAACTGATAAACCTCCGGATCAAATTTGGCAAGTTTTCAGTGTTCGATAAAGTAAACATCTTTAATGACAGCTTTGCCCAGGCACCGCCTCTATTCCTTAGGCTGCGTGCTGCATCGTTGCCGCGTAGTAGGTATAATAAGGATAATTGTATATTAAAATACAAGTTTCATAAGACATGATTTTTGCGCACGCGTTATTAAAAGTTCAAAAAAGCTTAAAATGAGAGACATGTTTTGATCGAACATTTTAGAAATTTTGTTTTTTTGAAGTTGGTTACTCTGGTTTTTAAGTAGAACATTTTAAATATTTGAATATCGGCGGTATTATATGTAATTTTGTTTAAAATTTAGACTGATTGATGCAATAAATTATTTCAATTTATCAACAAAACGGAGGAAATAAATATTTGCACGCCCTCAGAGATTCGCAAAATAGCAGAAGACAATTTACAAAATATTTTGACAACAGTCTCAACATATTTATCAAAAACAATACCAGCACTTTTAAGTTGGTGTAAAGAAAATAATATAGCGAATATTACCGTACGTGTCAGTTACTGCGAAGCAACAGGAATTCAGACAAAACGTAGTGTGTTCCCAAAATCTGCCTGGAATATCCATTACTGCACACGAATCTTGTAGTGTTATGATAAACTTTTATAACAGTTGTACTGTTCAACATGGGAAGTAAATTTCAATACTAGCATCGGAAAACTTATCATCCAATTCTGCTTAACAATTTATATTGTGAATTAGTAAATTAAATGTTAGCATGTGTGTTTTTTATTCTTTGTACACCTTCTGTTGCACATGTTTCTTACATTAAGGGCTTATATTTGACATTTAAATATGACTTGGTTCCATTTTTTTTGTTACCAACCTCAAGAAAATTAAATTAGCGTACGATAAAGTAATTCTTTATGCAACCAAAACGGGTGTCGCAAAGTAAACTTTATAGCATCGAAATAGAAAAGAATAAATATGTAATTAGATTTTTACTAATTTTCGATTTTTATCGTCAGCACCTTCGACACTATGGACGGCATTTCTAAGATCTTACTTAGTGGAAAGAAACGAGACTTATAATCAATGAGTAAGTCAGTGAGTGAGTGCTCAAAGTAGTGATGCTCGGATGTCCGTATTTTGGGACAACTGCACTTTGATAAATGAAATTTGGAATACTACTTTTTAATAGTAATCTTAACTTACGTGAAAGAAATCAGTCATGTACCTCAAATAGTATGTAATGTATTTTGTTGCGTTAACTTAGCCTGGTACACTTCATGCGCTTAAATAATGTCATTGGCATATTTTTAGTGATAACAATAAGCTGTATTTTATATTTGTTGCCTCATTTAATTACCTGTATGATAGTATAACTATTTTGACTGCTTACATAAAAGACATTCACAAAAATAACATCAAATACAGATTTATTATATTCACTTTATTAGCTAAAACAATAGTAAAAGCAGCACTTATTAATTGTATGTATTACTTAATCTAGACGAGTGGTGAGAAAAAAATAAGAGCTGCCATGGCAACTATTGTCATATTGCTATTTCTTCCAATAAGAATAATGTTGTAATTGTAATTTTTAGTATATTTATTCTTAGTATTCTTAATTATATCTTTATATAAGCTATCAAACCAAGAACTAAATAAGGAATCAAAATATCGGATACAGTTCAAAATTTATCAATAAGAAAAAGAAAATAAAATTAATGTATTTATTTCCATATACAACATGGAAAAACGTAGACTTGAAAATAAAAATGTACCTGCTTCTAGAATTTTTCAAAAGGAAATAATTATCGAAATTACTTCTTACTTTTTACTCTGATACGTACTAGTTTGCGTTATGTTTTGAGAGAGAGAAAATGCAATAGTATCAGTTAGTTATCCTTTAAAATATGTAGAAAATGCATCTTTAATCTTAATGTTTACAATAATAAAAGAAGATGCGACAATATTTTTGATATTTGATATTTTTGAATCTTCAGTTATAGTTCGAAAGCGGTTGCAGGTACCGTTTTTTGACTCGCTTACAGGTTTAATTAAAAAAGTTAGATGAGGTCAAATTATTTTCTTTTACATTTAATTTACATTTACTTTATTAAATTGTCCATTTTGTGTCACCCCTTGTATACAGTTAACAAATTCAATCCAAAAACGCATGAGAAATGCAGCAATTTTAAATTTCAAGTTCTCTCTTTTTCTATTTATATTTTAGAGCTACTAAACGATCAAACAATTTTTATGGAAAACGAGTTTCTATCTATCTATTTATAGACAAAGTAAACAAACACATACATGCACGTTAATTTAATAGCGGGTGAAGTCTGGCAACATTACCGGACGCTCTATTATCTATTAAATGAAACTCAATATACAAAAGGACGCTCTAAGATCGAGAGAATGGTTATCGTATATTTTCTTTCGGACGCTCTAACATCTGTAGAATGAAAGGACGCTCTATTGATAGTGGTGTGGATGGAAGCTCACATTACTACAATGCGGAATCAAATATACGCCGAGATGTTCAAAGTATATCCACATAATGCACTATTAGTGTTCTCGCTATGGTGTTGGTTAGGTAGCGGACGCTCTATGGTCGTTTTATGAACGAATGCTCTAAAGATAGTGAGAAATATATATATATATATATATATATATATATATATATATATATATATATTGAGATAGTTATCTTGTGTATGATAACTACTCAATTAATATATAAATGATTATAATATAAATTTATGTAGTTACCTTAGGTATACTTAAAAAAAACTGTAAATTAAAATATTCTACATAATAAAATAGAAGAGTTTTTGTATTTATTTCTTACTATATAATTTATTGGGTTTTGATAGAGAAATAGTATACTAAAATAATTATATCTTGTGTGGGAGGACGTTGATCAGGTCCATTGTAGATTTATTTTCCACCATATTCTGAAAGTAGAAAATTTAAAGAAAATAATTTGAATTTTGAAATGTTAATATGAATTTGTAAAAACTTGTTTAATGTACATATTTGTATAAGAAAAGTTAAGAAATGGTAAATATTGTAACACGTATAAGTTAAAAGGTAAAGAAGTTTACGCGGTATAATTCAAATTTGGGATCCGTCAGTTTTGACAGTTGAAAAATGAAATAGTAGAAATAGGTATTGAGGTATTAAAAATATGTGGAAATAGTGATATAAATCGGTAAAGAATTTTAAATAATAGATTGCATAAATTTGTATGAGTATTTAATGTTGTCAAGAGGAAAAGAGATCTTTAATTGAATAGGTTTTGAATTTGGAATAAAGCAATTGGTTGATAGAAATAAAAGGATACATCTCCAAGGGAATTAAAAAAAAAACAAAAGGATTATTATAATTTTTTCGGTGTGAAAAGATTAATCGTTTTTCTTTCGCGGAAAAATCTTACTTTAAAGCTGTAAAAGTAGTTTTCACAATCAATTAAGCAATTTATAGCGTGCTATAAGATATTTGCGATCGGTAAAAGTGGAGTGAGTGTTTAATTTTAGGGTCTATTGGAGATCTCATATATAATTTACGTACTATCATTTGGTACCATTAGAAGTGAAGAAAACGGGAGGATTGTAAAGAAGAATAATAAATAATAGAAGAATAATTGTATAAACTTACCAAATAAATCCGGTGAGAAGTTATAAAAAAATAATAGATTCCAGTCCGAGAGGTGATACGTCAATTTACATCCGGGATTAGAAGAGGATCGGCGTAAATTAACCTACCATTGATGTCTTTTTATTCCAACCAGTAAATACAAGGAGTCCAGTTGTTATCAAGTGCGAAGAGACACAGTTGGAATACATCTAGGGGTGCTGAACACGAAAAGTCTACACTAGTAACATACAAGAACAGGAAAGGAATTAATTACACCATTCAAACAAGAAGAACGAATAATTTACTTACCATATCTAAAACAGAAGGGGATAAGTGTTGGATCACCAGTAACTTCAAGAGGACGAGGATACTTCTGTCGTGGGATTCTTTGCAAGTAGTTTGCATTAACTTAATTCCAGTGCTGAAAACAGAATCATATAAATCCAAGGAAGAAGTATTGGACATAAAGAAATAATTTATAAGGAGGTTGTATACTTTAATTTGATTTCTATTTAAAGTTTATTAGTACAGAAATAATCAAAGATCCATGTAAATTTGAGTATATGATTCAATGTGATGAATTTATTATGTAATCTAATAATTTAAATTCACTATTTTCACGATATTAAGGTGGCACAAAATAAATAATTCATGCTATATGCATACGAAAGATTACGTAAATCTAATAGTTTGGGGTATATGTATTTATAGGTATACTATTTCGTTTGAATAAAAAATTACAATTAAAATCTTACCTTTATAAAGAGCATACTTATACATGAATATAATAATTTACAGTTTATTACGAACTTAAACAAGTTTACGTTTTTAGTATTCTCTGTACTTCCAAATATTTAGTGGAAATGTTCCATATTCCTTTTCATAATTGTAGATTGTAAATAAATTATTATATTTTGAATTTTCTTTTTAATTCGAAGATTTAGAGTCCAACAAGTGGTAGATTCATTGTAAGAAAAATATGAATTGGTACATTTAACCTAAAAAAATATAAAAACTGTCAGATAAATACCTTGGGTATTGGTCATTTGTTTTTTAGTACTTACATGATGAATTCTTGGACAAAAGTTATATAAGATAATTGATATGATAGTATTATTAGTATTATAGGAGATAATATTAACATTAAAAATCATAAAAATATTTAATTACTATTTTGAAAGATATAATTTGCCATAGCTTGAAGAGAACTATTGTACCAACATAGTACATAGAATTATTTGTATGAGTAAGGTTATAGTGTTCTAAAAATTAGAGATAGATGGCGTGATATGAATACAAAAAGAAAGATTATATTATTTAAATTAAATCGTTTGAATTAATTATTGAGAATATAAAAAGTATCTAGAACAAATATCTGTGTTAGTGTTTGGGCATAATAAATAGGTTACATAAAAGATTTTATAGAATTCAATATACGAGGGTTAACGAATAAATGTAGAGATTAAACTTTTAGCATAAATTTCTGATATTTCTGAATGACTAGAAGTGTGTTGGAATATTTGCGTATCTTAGTGTAAATTTATATACACATATTAGTTTAGATTTGAAAATAGGTAAAGAAAGCAAATTTCCCCCACTCTAGTACAATATATATATATATATATATATTAGTTTAGATTTGAAAATAGGTAAAGAAAGCAAATTTCCCCCACTCTAGTACAATATATATATATATATATATATATATAATAAAGAAAAGAAATATTGCGGATAATGGAATAATGAAGTAAAGAATTTAATGGGTTAACTCCGCTGAAAATGCAACTGCGGACACGTGTTTCGAACTACTTGGTTCTCGTCAGCGCAGTGTAGCCAAGGAATAGGATGGGATAACCTTGGAGCTGAAAAACGTCAATCAGAGAGGTTATCCCATCCTATTCCTTGGCTACACTGCGCTGACGAGAACCAAGTAGTTCAAAACGTGTCCGCAGTTGCATTTTCAGCGGAGTTAACCCATTAAATTCTTTACTTCATTATATATATATATATATATATATATATACACTATGTTTGGTCAATGATCGATAGGACTTTGAGGTGACATACTTCACAATTATTACAAAGTAATGGAAAAAAAAAATTATATAAATGTTTGCAATTAACGCCGGAAAAAATTATTGAAAAGTGCAGTCAATATTTTTGAGATGGACAGTATTGAATGATTGAATGAACCTGACCTAGCTATGCGTCTGTTTGTTTGGATTTCGACCGAGTATTGCATTTATCACATGTCATAAATTAGACATAAGTACCTGCCTGGCGCCACAACATCTGGGTTTTTGTTTACATTTTCAAATCTGTGTTTGAAGTATTGTCACCTTTGTAGGTCAGTCGCTTGTGCTGTGGTATGTGAATAACATTAAGTAAATAATTTGGTTTTCTGTTGATTATACATAGTTGTTAATTAGTGTTATGGCGTTTAATAACAATGAATTAGTGGACATGATACTTATTTATGGCGAAAGTCAGCAAAATTGTGCACTTTCACGAAGGAGATATGCGGATATGTTTCCAACTCGGCGGATACCGACGCCTGCAACTTTTGTGCGTGTTGTGCAACGTCTACGCGATACCGAACAATTACAACCCACACGCAGAGAAGGGCCCGGCAGAAATGCTATTACAGTGAAAACAGAAGATGACATACTAGAGTCCATTGAAAACGATCCAACTTTAAGTACTAGACAGCTAGCTCGACAATTCAATGTATCTAATTATGTTGTCTGGAGAATCTTACGCGAAAATCAGCTGCACCCGTATCATTACCGACGAGTACAGGCACTCTCTCCAGAAGATTATCCCGCTCGAATTGCGTTTGGCAATGGATACTACGGCAACATTTACAAAATGCCGATTTTCTAAGTGGGACGAAGCGAGCTTCACTCGCAATGGTGTTTTTAATTTCCATAATAGTCATGAGTGGGCCACGGAAAATCCCCATCTGATACGCCGTTCTCACCACCAACATCGATTCTCTGTGAATGTATGGGTAGCAATACTTAATAATACCATCGTCGGCCCATTCTTTTTACCACCTAGACTGAATGGGCACGTATACCTTAACTTCCTGAACAACATTCTACCAGAATTATTGGAAGATGTCCCTCTTAATGTTCGAGCTAGGATGTGGTATCAACACGACGGCGCACCAGCTCATTTTGTGCGCGCCGTACGCGAACAATTAAATAGAACATTTACCAATCGCTGGATAGGACGTGGTGGACCGGTGCCTTGGCCACCTCGGTCCCCTGATTTAAATCCCGTAGATTTCTACTTTTGGGGTCATTTAAAACAATTAGTTTATCACACCGAAGTTGATACCCTTGACGCACTCCGTCACCGTATAAGTGTAGAAACAGATCGTATCCGCGAACGCAATCTGTTACAGGCAGTGCGTGATTCACTTTTACGACGGGCGCGTTTATGTATTGAAGTGGATGGTGCGAACTTTGAACACTTACTATGATGTTCATCCTACAAACGTCGCGCATATTTACAAAAAAAACAAAGATTTAAAAAAAAAATCAATGGATTTCGCAGTAATTAACGTAAGTGTACATATTTTTATTATAACTTCTATCAATGACAAAACACACTGTATATATATAGTCGTAGAAAATAGTGGGTAATCCCGCTGTAGAGCAACCGTAGACACGTGTTTCTGACTAATTGGTCGTCATCAGTACGGTGTAGCCGAGGAATAAGGTGGGAAAACCTTGGAGATGTAAGCATAAACGGAAGATCGTCAGGTGACAGACCTCCATTTGCAGCTTCAGCTGGAAGATCCTCAGTTTTGAGGACAACAACCAACATCGCCACGAGGAAGACATTGTCAACCTGCGTGCCAACCGACCCTGGAAAATTAATCAAAAGTGGAAATAGTGCGGGCAAATAATTTAGTCGTAGAAAATAGTGGGTAATCCCGCTGTAGAGCAACCGTAGACACGTGTTTCTGACTAATTGGTCGTCATCAGTACGGTGTAGCCAAAGAATAAGGTGGGAAAACCTTGGAGATGTAAGCATAAACGGAAGACCATCAGGTGACAGACCTCCATTTGCAGCTTCAGCTGGAAGATCCTCAGTTTTGAGGACAACAACCAACATCGCCACGAGGAAGACATTGTCAACCTGCGTGCCAACCGACCCTGGAAAATTAATCAAAAGTGGAAATATATATATATACTTAACAAATATAACATTACACTACCAAGGTTTAAATTTTAAATAAAAACTCAAAATGTCTGCATTTGTTGGATTTTTTTATTCATAAGTCAGAACATTCAGAATGCATAATTATTGTTATTACTACAATAACAAAATGTAAGTTCTAGATATGTAGCTTAATATAAGAGAAATTCTCTATTTATCTATGTATTTATTTTGCAAGTCTTTTATTTGCAATTTATATTTTAGACCTGTGTAAATAAATCAAATGGCATTAAACCATGTTGTCTTTTATTTGACGTATATAAAAAATGTCGTACCTCCTTAATTAATGTTTTCATAATTTTTATTTATTAATTAATAAGTAAGCTTTTGGACTTACCGTTTTCTTATCCAACTGAAGTTATATTTATATAAAAATTTTAAAACATCTTTATTTTATCCATTTACATTTGCCTGGGTGGAGAATGTGGCTCAAAATCTGAAACAAAATGCAAAAGCAAAAATCCCTATCACAAAAATTAAAAAGATTTAAAAAATCTATATACGTATTTCGGCAACTAAGTTGCAATCTTCAGTAGAAACCTGTAGAAAAACGGAAAAGTGTGTTAAACGTAGTTTTTGGCTAAGAAGATACACTCTCTGATT
The DNA here is from genome assembly GCA_963170755.1 of Amphimallon solstitiale. Lineage (NCBI taxonomy): Eukaryota > Metazoa > Arthropoda > Insecta > Coleoptera > Scarabaeidae > Amphimallon > Amphimallon solstitiale. The sequence continues at coordinate 46,080,241 of OY720685.1, forward strand.
TCTTAACAAACAACAGCACTTTATATACTACCTAAATCTAGCGGAACAATAAAGGAAGCGTGACAGATTAATACCTAACCCTGATTTCGAAATGGTTAGTGAACGAATTTAAAAATTTACCCGAAAAACCGAATAGTTTCTCAAATGAAAATTCATTAGAATTTATTCAAAAAGTCAAAGATCATAAGCTGGAATAGGGTGAAATTTTAGTTCTATTTGATGTAAGTTCATTATTTCCCGATTCCAGAGACAATGAAATATTTAGACGATTGGTTGATTAAGAATAAAAATAGATGAATACTTATATTATTAAAAATATGGTTTTACACACAAATGACGACCAACTGAATATGGTTTTAATGTATGGAGAACCCCGTAGAAATGCATCTGAAGCAGTACGTTTATATGCTCTACTGTTTTCAAACAGGCTTTTACCAGATCACAAAACATATATAAGTTTGTGTGCAAATCTCAGAAATTACGGTAGCTTCAAAAACAAGAACCATTAAGGCAGAAGAGAGTAAGAAATTACGAAATTACAGCAGCGGTACTACAAACAGTTAATAATAATCCATATACATCATTACGATAATTAAAAAAACAGCTTGATCTATCTGTAACCTCTTGCGCCGTTGGAATCTAAAAGAAAATAAATACATTCCGTATAAGGTGCATTTAATGCTCCATTTAAGAAGAGAAGATAATCAACGCAGACTCGATTTTCTGGCAGAATTTTCTGTAATGTTAACGGAAAACGACAGCTTTATAAATCAGATCATGTGGAGTGACGAATGTCGTTTTCACAACAATGATAGTTTAATTAAGCATAATGCTCGTTATTGGTCAGAAGATAATCCTAGGTGTAGAAGGCAAATAAGAAACCAAACAGTTTTTGGCGTTAACGTTTGGTGTGGAATTTTAAACGGATATATCATAGGGCCCCACTTTTATCATGAAACATTAACTGGTGTGCGCTACTTACAATTCCTGCAAAATAAGTTACCACTACTTTTGGAATATGTACCAATAGAGCTGCGAAATAATATGTGGTTACTTCATACTGCTCATAATGGCAACATAGTTACTGACTATTTTCATCGAACGTTACTACGTCGTTGGATTGGTAATCACAGCGTCCTCAGGTGGCCGACTCGTTCGCCGGATCTAACCCCGTTAGATTTTTTCTTGTGGGGTTACTTGAAAGCTGAAGTTTACAAGGAACCCATAACATGTTTGGGCGACATTTATAACAAAAAGTTATGCAAGTGTTCAAAAGTTAGTAGAAATACATTGTTAAATGTTTGCGGAAGACAACTAATAAGGCGATATAAGTTATGTAGCAATCAAGAAGGAAACAATTTTGAATACCTTTGTTAGTTATATTTGATCCGTTGAAATATTTAAACAAAATAAAGACAAAAATTGAAATTACTCTTACTTTCTTTAAACTCGAATACCTATATACGAAATCGTTAAATTTTGGAAACTAACACAAATAATAACATTTACATTAATTTTAATACTCTTTCAAATAAAAACCAAATGAAGATTATGGCTGACAGTTTTAAGTGGTACAGCCTATATATGAATACATAAATACGATAAGATGTTATAAAAGTGCAGGTTATAATCATTTTGCGAGAGATTGCAGTTACTAAAGCATGCTGCAGGTATGCAGGTGAACACTGTACAATTGATTGTTTTAATGGTGTTGGTGAGGACGAGAAATGCGTAAATTGTATAAGGATGGTAGTAAAATTAAAAATTGATTTGGATGTTAACCATACAGCATCTGACAGAAGCTGTCCCAGTTATCAACGAATTCTAGAAACACAAAAGTCTAAAATTCATATATTTAGTGCAAGACTCATAACTATAATACATACTAGAAATATAAGTAATTTTTTTATATATAAATGTGTACAAACATCAAAAAACACTATAATAAGTTACCTATAGACATTAGAAATAGTGTATATATAATTTAAAGTAGGTTTGTCATGTAAAATGATATAGTAAACGTTGCACAATTGGTGTTTGTATTGAATTTATTGTATGTATTAATAGACAAATGCTGACAGTGTGTAATACAATAATATGTAATGTAATATAACGATGATGTGCGCCCGGTGTGGCTAGTTGTGTACGTAGCGTGTGCTCAGTTTTACTATTAAACAAGTCGTGTAATTTATAAGCTTGTATCATGTCTACCGATCGGCTGCTCAGAGGTGACGAAGCCCTAATCCAGAAGGTGGTAGAAACACTACTTAGGTCAAGTACCTTTCTCGATACACTTTGTTTGCAAATTAAGGAAAGGATGGACGATTTATTTACAACAATTAACGTAAACGTTAAAAGTTTGGAAGCGAGGCTCGACGGGGTTGAGGACACCCTGGATTAGATGGAGCAACACTCCAGAGCTAACAGTTTGCGTGTGTTTGGGCTGCCGGAAACTGCGGAGGAGAATGTGGGTGAGAAAATAATATATTTATGTAAAGAAAAATTAAACATTCATGTCCAAGAAAACATGATAGATTCATATCACCGACTCGGTAAATCTGAAAATGGTCGTCGGCCTGTTATTATTAAATTTGTATCAAAATCGATAAAGAAACTAATCTTCAACAACAAGAAGAAACTAAAAGGTTCTAAAACGGTAGTGAAAGAAGATCTAACTAGGCGACGATATCAGCTATTGAAAGAGGTGCTGAAGAAATTTAATACTAACGTATGGACTAATGATGGTGTAATTATGTTCAAGCTTAATAATAAGATTTATAAGGTTAAAAAATTCTCTGACTTGATAAATATAAAATAATATTTATCTATTTTTTATACGAGCCGTGCGCTATTTTTATTCACAAGCAGTTTCTTGTCTCCGGATTGCGTTTTTCTATATTTTTGTTTTGTTTATTTTTTTCTTTTCTTTCTGTTATTTTCTTTTTAGTAGTGTAGTATTAAGTTGTAAATAGAATATATTTGGGATTTATTATGTTTACCATGTGGAAGTATTAATTTGTAATAATTTATATTATTTTGATTAACTTATGAATTTTCTTTTGATTGTATTTAATTTATAATTGCACTTATATTATAATTTGCATTATTTTCTTTATCTTATGGATTTTCTTTTGATTACACTTAATATATAATTGCATTTGATTATGACTAATACTTGTATAAAAGTAGCATGTGTCAATATTCGATCTCTTTTGCCGAAGGTTGGTGACTTGGGTTCCTATATTACTGAAAGTGCGATTGACATCCTAGTTGTTACTGAGATCTGACTTAGTCCTTCTGTACCTGACGTCAGCATTCATATTCCTAATTTTAACATTGTCAGGGCGGATCGAGTGGGTTGTGGGGG